>LOEQ01005809.1:44253-55117 GCA_001685075.1 Bramus lutescens | reverse complement strand
GAGAGAGAGAGAGAGAAGTTAAAGTGGTTAAAAGGTTTAAATGAGAAAAGGAAAGGGATGACAGGACAAAGGATGGACTATGTGAGGAGTTACAACGAATTCTAAAAGCCTTTATAAAAGTCACATTGAAGCCTATTACCATATAAGCTTCTTAAAATATAGACATAAGTGAAAGGAACTTAAATGGAATCACCACACAGTTAAGGGAAAAAACGCCCCAACTCGACATCTTATGTCACCAAGTAAAATATCTAGTGGAAGGAGTCACCAAGTAAAATATCTAATGGAAGCAGTGGGTTGCAACTTTTTGGGTAGTTGGCTAAAGGGTTCACATAAACGCCACTTTATGAACATCAGAAGTTATTGCCAAGGCTATTGGTTACCCTTCACAACTTGATGGTAATACCATATTACTGAAGATACCATTTACCCTGCACTTAGTCTCCAGGGACACAGATATCCTGTGACACCCTTTGTATCTTCAGTGCCTAACATACGTATGAGACTGCTGTCAATATTCAACAACTGATAAAAAATGAATAAAGAGATAAAAGATTGAACAAATCAATGAACTACTTGCTACCATCATGGATCCAGTGAACTCTTATTTTCAAGAAATGTATCTGTCAAAAGAAGACATTAATAACACATGCTCTGATGTGCACAGTTCTAAAATCTAATTAACACATAAGTTTTGTATCCTCAAAGGTATGCTTATATTGAACCTTTTTTCAACATAAACATCTTTAGTGACAAGTAGACTGTAAGGAACATACACTGATGCCGACTTAGCACAGTATTGTGCAGCAATTATTTCACACACCAAACTGTTCCAGAGCAATGCACCTCAAGAACAAGCTCATTCAGGGTCTGAAATCCTTTGGTTCTCCCCAGTTAACTGCCTTTCTGTCTCCATCCTCCTTCATCCTTCGAAGTCTCTACAGGTTCCAAAGACCCAAGCACTGCAGGGAAATGTGACCTCACTCCCATATTCCCACTGACTATCCCTTAAAACCAGAACCCTCGTGGTCCTGGTAAGAGAACAAAGTTGGTTACCACACAGCACATTCAAGACAGTAGTTTGTAATCAGTCTTCAGAAGCTGAGAGGATTACTGAGAAAGAGATCAAACCCGTTCTACTGTCACTGCAGAGCGCCATGTTATCTCTGAGGTCCAAATACCCCATCCAGTGCTAGGGTGAAGCTACTTTGGACATCAGAAAAGTTGACAACTTGCCACATGACAAACGAGGCTAATATATCCATTACAGGACTATTATTTAGGTTCCAGTACAGAAAGGTGAGGTTGGGGGAAAACTGAAGGGTTTTTTTGGTTTTTTTTTTATGAGGGGGAGGGTTGTGAAATTATGCTGTTTAGTTCATAGTAAAGACCAATGTTGCATTTTCAGGCACTTCTGGTTTATGGCAGTATTATAAGATGTTACTGGTAGAAAGAACTGGTGATGGGCACACTAGAACTTTGCAGTCTTGTGAAACTTTTCAGTGTGTCTAAAGCTATTCTAAAATTAGAAGTTTTTTCCTAAGTGAAAACACATAAAGTACCATTTAATAAGACTTAAAAGGGAAAATAGCTCAGTTGAATCTGAACCACACCAAGGCTTAAAACCTTTGCCCCATAAAACAACTCAGGCAAGATGAAAGAGGAAAGGAAGAAAGTGTTTGCCAACTGTATCTAACCCAGAAGACTCCTATCTACATAAAGAAACACTCCTCCTGTACCTAAGACCCAGGAAACATTGCCGGAAAGAGCGTGGGAAGATGGTAAGAGCCAGAGTACAAGGAAGGTTGTTGGGAGTTTGTGTATCCTAGTAATGTCAGTAACTACACCTATAAAGTCTCATCAGCATGACTGCGCAAATGTGAGCTGAAAAGGATAAAAGCAATGAACATGCCAGAGTGGAGGAGGAAAAGCCTGGGAGGTCTTAATGTTACACTAAAAGTCTATAGGCAACTGAGGAAAACTCTTGGTGGAGAGGAGGGGCTTGTCTTGGTGAAATCACACCAATTAGTTGTCCAATGGTAATTGGTCAGCCCTGGAAACATACATACAAAAGGAAATATTTCTTTTTTAAAAAAGGAAAAAAAAGAAGACAGTTTAAACATAAAAAGGAACAAAGACGTGGAGAGGCATCTCATTGAATACAGTGTGGAGATAGCCTAGGAATATAAAGAGGAGGCTTTATGTTGATGATTATTAAGTAAATGCCAAACAAGCCATGAGAAGTTTTTACACTATACTTATTAGAACAGAATAATAGTAACAGCATGACAACACTAAATGCTAGAATATGGAGGCTTGGGAACTTTCATACATTACCAATGGAAACGTGAAGTAGGAAAGCCATTCTGGAATAGAAAAGGGTAACTCCTTCCAAATGCCAGCTTACTATATGCATCTGTGATAGGCTCCTAGTCATTTAACCCAAAAGTAACCATTTTACACACACACACACACACACATACACACACACACAAACACACATTGTTCATAGAAGCTTTCTTAATAATTGATTCAACTTAAAGCAATCCAGTTTGGTAAAAGGCTAAACAAATGGTGTAATCCACGCCATAGGATATTTTTAATTTTTATTTATTTATTTTACATCCAGACCACAGCTTTCTCTCCCTCTTCTCCTCCCATTCCCTCCTCCACCTCTCCTCTTCCCGCCTCAATCCACCACTCCTTACCCTTCCGGAAACAGGCATCAACACAGCATAGCATATTAAGTTGCCTTAAGACCCAGCACCTCTCCATGTACTCAGGCTGGGCAAGGCAATCCAGCATGAGGAAAAAGTTCCCAAGTCAACCAAAGCACCAGGAACAGCCCCTGCTCTCATTGCCAAGACTCCCACAAATAGACCATGTTGCACAACTGACTCATATATGCACAGGGCCTAGGTCAGTCCCACGCAGGCTCTCTGGTTGTTAATTCAGACTCTGTGAGTTCCCAATGTGCCAGGTTAGCCATTTCTGTGGATTTTCCTGTAATGTCCCTGGCGCCCCTGGTTCCTAGAATCCCTCCTCCTTCTCGTCAGCAGGAATGCCCTAGCTCACCGCCAATGTCTGGCTATGGATTCTAAGAAGGCAGATGTTTATCATGGTATCGGAAGCAAAGGGTGATGGAGCCAGGGATGACTTCACAAGTGACATGTCTAGGGGGCATTCCCTCATGACACAGCTCAGGTATGGTCTGGGAGCTGGAGAGTGAGCATCTTCCACAGTGTGCCTGGTGCCAGGAGTACAGGCAGCTAACGTGTCGGGCACAGTGTGAGATTTTAAGAAAGGGTCAGAACCCTAGGCTTGCAACACAAAAGAACATTGTCCTGTTTATACTCGGGAGACACTGTCATCCATCTCAAGCTGTATTTGGGTCACTTGAACCACATTCACTTTAAACTGTTATTTATTTTACATATTCACACTTTCTTAATTCTCTTTTGTGAGTTCAGTTACATACAGATGTCACTTTATCTGCCTGTTTCTCTTCTACCCGTCTAAGTGATACCCTAATCTGCAGAGATTCTGACACCAAAAATCATTGTCCTTCTAGGACCTGACTGTCAGAGGTACTGAGCATCCTTGTCCCCTCAGAGCGATTTGAGTTTTGTTGTCTTCTTTGAATTTGTAGCTGACGTCAACTCTCTTCTCTGATCTTCTAGGTTTTCTTCAGGTCACAAAACCAGGTCGCTGGCTTCTGTCATGTACATACAAACCTTTAAGCAGCTTCTCCCTACCATCCAGCTTAGTTTTGTCAACAGTTAATTTGATTCCCAAAGAGCAGATCCTTCAGTGCCGAGCTGTGATACCCAGTCTGGAGGCCCACAGCCAGAATGGAAACCAGGCTGCTTCACTCCAGCTTCCAATGCTCTAACTTCTCACCATGTGGAGCCTCCCTGTGGGAGCCAGCAGATGATGAGGATAGTGCTTTTCTCTGAAGTCGATGGGTCTCTTACAAAAGGTAAATAGGGAAACAGAAAGGGAATTAGATCTTATGTCTTTCAAGTAATTTAAGTCCCATACGATTTTTTATTTCTACCCTTAACTCCAGTCCTTGGAAAAAGCACAGCCAATATCTTCAGACAGCATAATAGAAAGACTCTGTATTTTATCAGGAGTCCATGGAGGGATCTGAATATGAGTGTTCCTGTCTTTTGAACTCTCTTGGTTTTTCTTTTCTCATAAAACATAAACTGGGGAAGATTTTCAGTCCTAAGATGCATTGTTTGCTGCTGTGATATTTTGTTTCTGTTCTGACAAATAAAGCTTGCCTGGAGATCAGAAGGTAGAGCTAGCCACTAGTCAACCATAGAGGTCTGGCGGTCTGTACAGACAGACAGAAAGAGATAAGGCGGACATAGACAGGACCTCGGCCCTTTTCAGACTGAGAAGTCAGATAGGTCAGAGGTGACTGTGGCTGGTCCTTTACTTCTCTCATCTTTTAGCTTTTAGCCTGCCATCTGGCTCTGGGTTTTTATTACTAAGACTAATTAGGTTCCCTCATCAGTTCGTCTTGTGTACCATTCAAGGCTTTGCAACAGCTAACTGTCCTACATGACCCTGCCTCCCACTACTGAAATATTAAAGCCTTTGAAGGAAAATGTCAATGAGACCCAGTTTCCCCACAGCAGTTCCATTATATTAAAGCCTTCAGGAAACTCAGCTCAGGCCCCCATGCGGTTTCGGAGATGAGCGGAAGTCTGTGGAGCAGGACTAAAATGCTAAGGTGGAACTCACACCAGCGTGAGTTCTGTGTCCTTTGGCAATCAGAGGCCTCGCCCGGTAATAAAGAAAAGTCATAAAACGAAGTCACCAGCAAGACAGCCTAAATGGTCACTGCTGTGCATTCTCCTGGCCTGAAGAGGTGAGTTCACAGTCCCCAGTGAGAGAAAACCAGTGTGAGAGAAGGATGTGTGTGCAGCAAAGACAGGTTGCAAACCTGTTGCCTTTGGATCACATGTACTTTACTCACAAACTATTTTTATGCTTTAGAGAATTTCCAAGCATAGAATGGCCCTCAAACTACCTGCTGACGTCTGCTTAGGAAGGAATTGCAGAAACACCGAGCACTGAGCCAGCCTCCAACTTTGGGTTATCTGTCTCTCCTGGTCATAAGATATAGAAAGGGCAGTTGTTCTACAACAGAAAAGGCTTAAAACTCAACGACCGTTCGTCTTCGTGGCTCCATAGGACCAGATGTTGGCATTGAAATCACAGGGCACTTTGTCTGTATGTCCACCACACCCAGTCAACCCACGACTCCTGAATCCAGTCCTCCTCTCAATGCCCTGGCAAGGTTTTGAGACTACAGCATGAGGCTCTTCATTCATAACAATTTCTACCAACTTAACACTTTCTTTATTTTTCTCACCTTCAAAACACAGCCTCGGGGTTTCTTCTCTTTAAATTCTCCCCAGCAACCAAGACACAGGCAAAGCTGCCTCCGGATTTCTGTGTCTTTGTATACATTTTTGTAAGAATATATAAAACACTCCATCATACCTCCTTATTGACCTGTGTTTTTTATTTCCTCACTTCCCTAGCAGAAAATCCCTGAAGGGTTCTCACTCATTCGAGGAGAATAACTTTGTCTCAGACAGTTTTAGTCATGTTGTAAGTAGACAAGTTAAGGGATGAGAGGAGGAAGGATTTAAGTTATAATGAGCTCAGGCTATCTAGAAGTGATTGTGTCTATATCTACATGAGAACGGGTTCATTATAAGCCTGCCTTTGGCTCACTTTCATGTGGTTATATGTCGTCATAGTGTTCAGGTTGTTATTTTGAGCCATTAACAATATTGTAGAAATGGGGACTTAGAAAGAGAACAGGGGATTAGCTCTTTCTTAAACACTGTAAACTGAAAAGGCAAAGGTAATTGTGTGGTTTAGTGAAAAGGCTTCACTGTTTCTAGGGAGTTTGTTTTGACTGGCTCAAAAGAATCACTCTCTAAATTAGCCTCTCCTTTCCTTAAACTAAAATGCTGAGGAATGCACTGAAAGGCTAAAATCTGCACTTTGCCCTGAGATCTGGGATGGAAAGTTTTAGTGAAATAGTCTAGAAAAAGTTTCCAGATTGACAATGCATTTCTCCGTTGTGTACAAGTGTTCATCTCTTCCTTCTCTCCCCTTCTGTATTCTCTCTCCCTCTGTGTCCCATTTCTTTCTCTTTATGAACACTGTTGTCATACTGGATTAGGGACAGCTGAAATTAATTCATTTTAATTGATTATCCCTTCAAAGACTGTCTCCAAATGTAGTCAACGCTGAGATCATAGAGATTAAGGCTTCACTGTGTACATTAGCCATGAAGGAACATTCTTCACTGCATCCCAGCACAGTTCCTAAAAGTGATGTTTTTGCAATGACACAGTACCCTTGGAATCCTTGTACCTGGTTACCTGTGGCAGCATACTAGCTGGGGACAACTAGGCTCTCAAGCCAAAAGCACACCAGAATTGACTGCCCATTCCACAGGCTCTGATCCATCTTTGAGGTGTTGCTCTCGGGACCCCACTCATCAGCAGAATGGAATGCCAGAGACTAAGTCTAGTACCCGAAAATAGGCAAAACCAGGCAGCAATCACAGAATCAAGTCACTTCCCACTTGGACTTAAAACAGACCGCACTCTGGGAAGAGTGTGAATGGATGATGTACCGGGGGGTTTTGAATGTCAACTTCTCACAAGCTAGAGTCATCAGAGGAAGGCGCCTCAGTTGAGCAAATGCCACCTCAAGATCCAGCTGTAAAGCATTTTCTCATTTGGTGATAAATGGGGGAGGGCCCAGCCCATAGTGGGGGTGCCATCCCTGGGCTGCTGGTTCTGGCTTCTATAAGAAAACAGGTAGAGCAGGCAAGCCAGGGGAGCAAGCTAGTAAGCAATACCTCTTCATGGCTTCTGCATCAGTTCCTATCTCCAGGATCCTGCCATGTTTGAGTTCCTGTCCTGACTTCTTTCAGTGATGAACAGCAATGTTCAAGTGAAATCCAAATAAACCCTATCCTCCCCAACTTGCGTTTTGGTCATGGTGTTTTGTCACAGCAGTAGAAACTCTAAGACAGATGGCATGCACCTATATTGTTTTAAAAAATGACAAATGGAACCATATTCAAAAAACAATATGATTACTTCATGAAGGACACTAAGTACAGTTGTAAAACTTGATTCATGATCCTCACATATAGAACTTTGGTCTTCAGTTGCTAACAAGGTCTACACTGATATTATTCTATATAGATATTCTTCACAGCTTGGATTTTAATAGTAAAAAAAATTAATACAGCTTCAATGCCCAGTAAAAACAATGGGTATGGTATATTCATATAATAGAATTCTACATTGAACAAAAAATAAGAGCTTTAAAGTAATTATTTTTAATTTAATAATTTTATGATAAAATATTAAGTAAAACGTTAAGTCAAACAAATCAAGGATATATGTGTGGGCTTAGTTAAACCAGCTTAGCACAAAGTAGAGTGACCTGAGGAGAGGAAATCCTACTTACCGACTTGCCTCAGATTGGCTAATGGGCAAGCCTGTGAGGCTTTCTTAACTAATAATTGATGTTGAAGAGCCCAGCCTACTGTGGGCGGTGCTACTCCTGAAGGGGGTCCTGGGTACCATAAGAAAACAAGCTGAGCGAGCCATTGAGATCAAGCCAGTAAGCAGCCTTCCTCCACAGTCTCTGCTTTAGCTACTACTTCCAGGTTCCTGCCTTGAGGGTCTGCCCTGACTTCCCTCAGTGATGGAGTGTGACCTGGGAATTAGTAGATGAAATATGTCCTTTCTTTTTGTAAGCTGTTCTTGGCCGTGGTGTCTTACCACAGCAAAGAAAACCAAAGTAGGACAGTGCCATGCTTAAACCTATTAATTTTGCCTGCTACTGTATCATAGGATAATTATTATCTTGTTTGATATCCATGCGATTATAGAAGAAATGACAGAAATCTCAAGGATAATGATTAGCTACTAGGAGGAACTTTTTGCTAATATGTAGTAGAAGTAGAGAATATTTGTTGCTTTAATATTTTAGTTTCCACATTTCCTAAACTTCTAGCAAGGAGTTGATTTCTATTTTGTCCACATATAATGAAAAGAATCACTCTTGCTCCCTATTTTAACAGACATATAGATTAATAACCTCTAGTTGCAAAAAATGCTTTAATTTTTTCATTGATTATTTTCATTACCATAACTCAGTAACACTGGCTTCACTGCTGCTTAGACTGTTTAAAAACAAAACACAAACTTTTTAACATACAATATCCCTAAGATATTGTCAATTAAACAAATTCTTGAAGAATCCATATTCTAGAAGAAACAATGTAATTTGTCTCTCTATAGAATATTATTTTTTAATTTTTCTTTAGGTTTAAAAATTCTGTATAGGTAAACATAAAATATGATCAATATCAGCCCCCAACTTAACACATCTCCTGCAACACACCATCTCTAGCTTTCTGCCTCCCTGTCTGGTTCCTCTTCTCTTCTGCTTTTATTTCCCATAAGGGCTAGAGACTGAAAGGAGGAGGCGCACTCACCAAGTCTATTACCCTGTCATTCATTATCTTCCCATCTGCTCCTCGCTACCATTGTGACTGTAATAACTGTATCCACATTCCAATGCTTATGACAATTACACAAGAATCTCAGTTTGCTTAGCCTGATATTGCTAAGTCAGAAAGCGTCTACTTTTTTGTTCAGCTTGCAGAGTGCCCTGAGGTTTGAGTGGTTTCATGAATGGAAAATGGCAAAATGGAATCATGGTCAATAGTATAATGGCTAAAAGAGAAATCTCCTGGCAAAGTTACTTTCGCTCATAAACTGCTCGTTTCTACATTTTCTTTTCCCCCAGCTCGGAGCTCCTCTGTGATATGTATGTGTGTATTTCCTGTGTAAACATGCAACTATGCTACCATTAATGTGCCCTTACAAACTTGGTATCAACTCTTCAACCCGTCCTTTCTACTACTGGCAGGTTAACCTTTTTAAAGACTTCAGTTTTGTTCATTTCCCATCTTGATGTTCTTTGGGGAAAGCTGTGCCATGCCACCAAATCCTCAGAACTCAGAATTTGCCCTTCCCAGGGGCTGAAAATGTTAGGACCTAATGGCTCTCAACTGAGTAACACCCAAGGATTGCCCTAGGCTCAAACAAGGCCTGCACTCAAGGCCTCATCCCTTCCTAGAAGAGCCCACTTCTAAGGACGTACTGCCTGAGCACCTTGCTTTTAGTGAAGGCAGAACGATCTGAAGAACAGTTTGAGGCAGAGCACATTTTCTCCTCTGCCTCTCTTGCCCGCCATTCCCTTAGAAATTGCTGTGGTCATGTTCTGTAAATATTTCCGTGAAAATAAATCTGAGATTCAGGGTCTTCTCCCTGGGGAACCCTTCTTAACAGTGGGTACCATAGTCTGAGGATGCTAACTACAAATGGGCTCTGGCTGTGGGTCATCCCAGTCAAATGGCTGAGAATCCAATCACTGCTGCTAAATGGAGCACAGATAGCACAGGCCCCCTGCTGCAATGAGTTTACTAGAAACTTCCTTATTAGTAAAGTAGGACAGGATCCCAATGGAAAGGAAAGCATTAGGATGGATATCACTGCCATATTTGAGACCTTTCAGGAAAGCAGAAATAATAAGATGCATAGAGTTAGGATGAAGATTTCACAATCATTGTGAAGAGAAAAACCAACTGGCAAGGGGAAGCTGACAGGTGGTTTCCATCACATGATACAGAGTAAATGTTGCCTTCCCGACCTAAGACCAAAAAGCCTAGGATCAACCTCAGGTCGTGTAGTAAAACTCTGGGTACGAGTGTGTGGCTCTCTGGTAGAGCACTTTCCTGTCTCTACAAAGGCCCAGAAGCCAAGCCCAGCATGTACTAAGAAAGAGAGTAGAGCTCCAGGGGGAATGTTGGGTTCTAGAATTCAGCAAGCTTTAAATGCCAAAATCAGACCAGCGGGAAAGAGTAGAGCCCTGGTTGAGTGTTGAGGTTGGAATAACTGAGCTAGAATCCCAGGATGCTGGAACCTTCTCAAATCTCTGTACCACTGCTTTCCTATTAAAGGCTACGATGACACCTGATAATTGCTTGAAGACAATGATAATGAGCTAGTCTCCACACACGTGTCCTTATTGCCTCTCTCACCGTTTCTCCTCGACATAGGCCAATAGGTAGGAGTGAGTTCTGAACTTTGTCAGGAAGTTTATAGTCTAAGAAAAGGGACTCTACCCCAGAAACTGCAGGACCTAGCCAGCTTGCCCTAACAGGAGCTGATAGATATCGGCTTGCTTCTTGAGGGTATTTGGCCAGGGAGACAGAAAGTTCATAATAGAAAACTGACTGATACGGAGATGCCTTCCTGCAATAGAGGAAGACGTGCTTGGTAGCAGTTTCATTGTTTAGAGGTAATGTTCTGCTTGAATAGCTCTTGGAACTTTGGAGAAAGCAATGGCACCTCTATGTGAAATCAGCATGGCAGAAAGACCACTGAAGGTGATGAAATAGGGAATCAAGAGCTCAGAGCAATGGGCACAGTAGAAAGAATGTGAAAGAAACACAACTACTTGTCTGCATTCTGTGGGCAACATGGGAGACAGCAGTTACCATGACAGTGAGAAAGGCAGTTACCTCACCAAGAATCCCCAAAGGCAGGGCTTTGTATCTCAAGGCTGATATAGAAGGTGATATTACTGTTAAATTGTGAATCCCCGGTTAATGGAAATTCTACTGCCACTGATGTAACAAGTCAATCAAACCGAATTAATAAAGCCAGGTTTAAACTGAGCAAAGCACTCCTGAGTGACTGACACTCAGAAGAATACGAGAGGTATCACCTGGCAA
>LOEQ01005809.1:0-29417 GCA_001685075.1 Bramus lutescens | reverse complement strand
TAAACAAAAAAGAAAGGCTTTCTTTTTAACATAGTAAAATTACATATAACAAAACAGTTATCAAGCAAGAATTATAGTTACAATGTTTAGTCCATTAACATTCGGCAAATTAAGGAAAATACTCTATCATATATCTGATCGGTACATACACCTTATGTTTTCTATCTATAAACTATTTGTTAAATAGCCTTCTGGATTAATTTCTTCAAATTTCAAATATTTTATCTTTTTTATTTACTTGTCTTTTTTCCTATAAAGATTTCCTTTGATGGATCTTCTTTATTGTCAGCTTCATCAGACTCAGAAATTCCTAATATATTAACAAAGATCATATGTGTGTGTGTGTGTGTGTGTGTGTGTGTGTGTGTGTATGTACAAAATCTGTGATGGCATTTCCAGACAGAATCAGCAGAGGAGCAAAGGCTTTCCCTGAATGTAGATTAAGGTCAACAGGTATATCACAACCTCTGTAATATGATTCACTCTGCTTCAGTATGTCCTTCCCACCCATGTGAACTGAAACCTTTGAAATCATGAACCAAAATAAACCTTTCCTCCATTAAGCTTTCTGTGTCAAGTGCATAGTCTGGCTAGCATAGGAAGTTAATGCCAGAAAACTGGGGTCATAGTTGAAACCTAACCTGACCATGCACTTCTTAAACCATTGGAACTGATTTATAGGAAGCACAGGAAGAGGTTTAGAAATGTAGGACAGAGAGCTCGAACAGAACTGTAACAGATCTTCATGGCCATTCTAATGCTAAGACTAGAACACAAGGAAAAGTAGGAAAATGAAAACTGAATTTACTAATATTTCCAAAGAGGTTAGTGCCTTTACTTTGCAAAGAGACAATAGAGAACCCGTTTAAGAGAATCTCAGGCATCACAGAGTGTCCACCACAGGCCCAAGTATATTAAAGAGCAAACTCATGGGAAAGTTTTTCTGTTCAGAGAAGAACATCTCAAGACTGATTATATACAGTCAAGGGACTTATTGCCTCAGGATCACTTTCACTGTTCTTATCTATACAGGCACCCAGAGGCCCCTGGAGGTATGGAAATGTATCATATTGTATATATACATATCCAAGATCATATACCTATTACTCTATCTGACATCTGTTTTTGACATCCTTCAATCACACAGTGTTATCTTTGTAGACATAAAAAAATGCACGTGTCATAAAATTATGAGGCTTCCACCCAGATTTACGAGAAATACTTTTTGTGGCAGGATTGTTGTCACCGAAAGTATCCCATGAATGGGTAGTGTGTGAAGCTGTGAGGATGAAGTATTGGTTGCAAAGCAGGTATAAGAATGTTGTAAACATAAAAGCTTGTAACAACCTCCAAGGGAACCTATGGCCCATTAGTGAGTTAGACAAAGTGAGGACACATTGGTTACAAATTGAAATACCATATAGATGGAATTTCCAAACCCTTAGGACAGAATGTTATTGAATGTTCTAGAAGCTAGAGCTGGAGCAACAGAATTTGTTTCTTGTACTAGGCTTCTGTCTATCTTTATTATTTCTTGACATCAACCCATTCCTCTCTGTGGAATGGCAGTGTATAATCTATACGTGCATATTGAAATTATTATATTTTCATTTAGTTTTCTCAATGGGCTCAAAGCTAAGAGTTTGCCTTGATGTTCAGAGGAGATATTGAACATGGACTTAGAAGCAATGCTGGAAGTGTTACTATTCTAGGGATAGTTGAAGACAGATTGAATAAAGTTTATATCATGAGAGGGACCCAAGCCAGCAGTAGGGTGCAATGATTTAAGAAAATGTGTTGGATATCAGGTTGACAAGGGATGGACTTGTCATGGTTGATCTTGTGAACTTGATTGGATAGGGAAGGTCTTAGGAGATTAGCACAGTATTTGTGGGAATATTTCCAGAGAAAATTACTAAAAGGGGAAGCCGTACTGTGAATGTGGGTAGCACCCCCACCCCAATACTGGGTCCTAGATTCAATAAAAGGAGAAAGCCAACAAGCACATAAATACAGATTCTCTCTCTCTCTCTCCTATGTGAGTTGTGAGTTGCTCTGCTTTGTCATGGTGTCCCTGGCATGACTAACTGGAATATCAGAAATAATCTCTGAAACTGTCACTCACATAAATTCTCCTTTTATTAAGTTCTTCAGATCAGGTGTATACCATCAAAATAACTCATGCTCTAATACGTTATGCCAAACACCTCCTATCACACAAAATAAACACACACACACACACACACACACACACCTGCTACTCTTTCATGGCACCCAGTTCTCGTGTTGGTTTTCTATATGCCATCTTTTTGAATCTTTCTAGGAGTACTGACTAGAGGGTGTGGTTTCTCATCATTACCTGTTTCTTTCTGTTTTTTTTTTCTGTTGGTCTTAGAGGAATAATTCATTTCCACGTTAATTACTTCTTCAAATATCTGGCAATTCTCCCTTTTCTGTTTATGTTTTAAAACGTGATACTGTGATGAAGCCTGCAAGCATGGTGCCTATTGTAGGGCCCTTCACCATCAGGTTTAATTTCACGCTTCATGAGTGGCTTTAATGAGACAGGCACCCTACATACTAGCACCATCACGCTCTAAGCTGCTGTACATGTTCTCAGAGAGACAGTCTGATTTCTATAGAGAAGAACCATATTTTAGACTTACTGCACTGGGAAATGTCCGAAGGCAGACAAATGAATGTTCAAAGATTTAAAGGTCTCCTAGTTTGTATGTTTTCTTCCTACGCACAAACACAAAGATGTAGTTTTTCAGGGAGTCTCATTCGCTGTCATCATTTTATGAATGAATAGATTGAGAATTTTTCTGTTATCAGAGTTACTTATCTTTCTGTCCACAATATGCTTACCTCTATGTCTAACTTGATTTCTTGGTTCATTTCCTCATTGGAGTAATTTCTTTTCACATTGTATAGGAGCTTACATAATAAAGGTGTTAACATATTGACCATGTTGCCAATTGTAAAGATTTCTTGATCATTCTTTAGGTTGTCTTTTAATAGCATTTATCATTATTTTTTAATTTAGGTAATTTTATTGGGGTATGGTTTATATTCATTAGGAGCTAGCCTGTGTCACTCCTCAGTTTTTGTTAACTAGATACAAACCAGTCACTTGAGAAGAGGCAACCCCAGTCAAGGAATTGCCTCTATCAGATTGGCCAGTGGGTAAGTTTCCAGGACATTTTCTTGATTTATGATTGATGTAGAAGCACCAAGCCCACTGTGGGGGGCTGCCATTCTTAGGCAGGTGATCTTGGATGGTATATAAAAGCAGACTGAGAAAGACATGGAAAGGAAGTCAACAAGTAGTCCTTTCCCTCACTGGCATTAAAATCTACTTCTTCAGGATTTCAGCATATGCTGAGAACCAATTAACACAATCATTGTCATGAATCTCAAACTATTGGAATTTGGGGGGTCTTCTGTTTATAGTCAGCCATGTTTGAATTGTCTAAGTTACAGTCTGTAAGTAATTCTAATAATCCCTCTTTCTATTATGTATAGAGAGATGGGCTCTATACGTTTTGTTACTCTGGAGAACCCTAACTAATAAACCAGTCCTAAATACTCAGGATCTCTTTCACAATTAAGAACCCATGGAACAACATAACAGAAAGCAGTTAGCACATGACATTTTTATGTTGTCTAAAATATCTATTCAAAATGCAATGCCCAAAAGTTACATGAACAAGTCTCTGTCTCATTTTGACACTATTTTCTTCCTTTTTCTAAGTGCCATCTCTTCGTCATCCCTTTGTCATCTGCTTTCTTCTGGTGTTGATAAGAGGATTTGCTCAGTTTCTCTTGAGGCTCCCTTTGTGTTCCATCAGAAGCTAACACAGCTCTTGCATTTCCTGTTTGCATTTCTGCCAGAGAGACATTTATTATAAAGGGCATTTGCTATAGTTTGGATTTCAAATGTTCCACAAAGGTCATGGACTAAGGGTTTGTTCAATAGCCTGGGACACTACTGAAATTGGAGTCATCTGTGAGATATGGGACCTATTTGGAAGCAGTTAAGCCATTGGAGGTATGCTCTTAAAGAGGAAATACGGACACTGGTTTATTCCTCTATGACTCTTTGCTTGCTGGCCTTGTTGAGATGGGCTTTTTACTTCACCATCCATTCCTGCCATAATGAACTGCCATGTCACAGGCCCCAAAGCAACAATGCTAACTGATCATAGAGGAAAGCTTCTAAATCTTTAGGCATCAATACATTGACTTTTTTTTTTCCTGCAGCACTCATAGATTGGTGACTACCCCAACTGTCATAAAAGAGCCTTCATCCAGTAATTAATGGAAACTGTTTCAGAGACCTGTAGCCAAGCATTGGGCTGAGTGAGCTTGGGGAATTTTGCTGAAGAGTGGGAGGAAGGACTGGTTGAGGCAGGGGGTCAAGGACATCACAGGGGAACCAACAGAAACAACTAACCTGAACTCCTAGGAGCTCGAAGAGTTTCTGCTGGCAGCAAAGGAACCTGCACCTGCACGGGACCAACCTAGGCCCTCTACGTATGATTGACAGTTGTATAGCTTGGTCTTGTACTCCTAGCAAAGGGGCCGTCCCTAAGGCTTTTGGCTCTTAGGAATCTATTCCTTCTATAGGGTGGCTTTGGCTAGCCTAAATACAAGGGAAGCAGCTAAGTCCTACCTCACATTGTTATGCCATGCTGTTGATACCCATGGGGGGGGGCTACCCCTTTCTGAGCAGAAACAGAGGAAGAATGAATTAGAGGGAACAGCTGAGGGGAGGCGGAGAAGGGGATGGGAGGGAAAACTTACGGCTAGAATATAAAATAAATGAATAAATTTAATTAATAAACAAATAAAAAACTTCTGAATCTGTAAACCAAAACAAACCTACCCTTTTTCTAAGATGATTTTCAAGGTATATTTTGCTATAGCAAGAGAACACTGACACTCACTAATTTTATAATCCATGAAAAAAATCTTAATCTTTCCCCAGCAGTCACACTTTTCTTTAGGTGATCACGGCTGCTTTTGGTTTCCTTTGACAGTTTTTCATATATATCTTATCTAGAAAACATTCTAGCTTGTTTTGTATATGTTGTTAATATGAGAGGACATTTTGAGTCAGTTATCTACAAGATATTTTGTAGGAATGAAGCTAGTTCCCAAGGCCCTGGCTAAAATGTATTCAGGAGGTTTCTCAAAGTCAACCCAGGTATATTTTCATGCACTTAGGTATTTCAAAGTTTCCTGGCCTTGAATGTTCAGAAAGCAGAGCTTGAGCCACAGTTTATGTGAAGTGGCCTGATTAAGAAGTAGAGATCAAGGAAAGAGATATCCTGTTTGAGGGAGCCATTATGGGTCTAGAAAGAAACCTGGCACTGGGGAAATCCTCAGGGTTTCACAAGGATGACCCCAGCTAAGAGCCTAAGAAATAATGGAGAGGGAGCCTGTTCTGGCCTTTCCCTGTAATCAGGTTGATGACTATCTTAATTGTTATCATAGAAGCTTCATCCAGCATCTGATAGAAACAGAGGCAGAGATTCACAGCTAAGCACTGGACCAAGCTCCCAGAGTTCCCGCAAAGAGAGGTAGGAGCACTAATATGAGCAAAGGGTTAAGACCATGACATCGAGGCAGCTAGCCTAAACTAGTGGGAGCTCACTGACTCCAGCCTGATAGATGGGGAAACCGCATTGGACCAAATTAAGCCCTCTGAATGTGAGTGACAGTTGTGTGGCTTGGACAATCTGTGGGGCCACTGGCAGTGGGACCAGGATTTATCCCTAGTGTGTGAGCTGGCTTTTTGGATCCCATTCTCTATGGAGGGATACCTTGCTCAGTCTAGATACAGGGTTAAGGGCCTTGGTCCTGCCTTCAAGTCATGAGCCAGTCTTTGTTGACTCCCCATGGGAAGCCTTTCCTTCTCTGAGAAGTGGATGAGGGATGAGGTGGGGGGGAGGTAGGAGGAGCAAGAGGAGGGGAGGGAGTGGAAACTGGGATTGGTATGTAAAATGAGAAAACTTTTTTTTTAAGTAGAGTCTCAAGGATGTGCAGTGAGGAAAAGAGACAGAGAAAAGAACCAAGAAGATACACACTGCAGGAAAGAGTGTGTCTGATTTGGCCACCACTCACATCAAGCATGCCTGACTGTTTATTTTTCTATTGCTGTCTTTTAAGAGCCTCCTTGTGTACCTATCTTATTATCTGTTCCCTGAAAGAAAGGGGAACAACATTCACTGATTCCCACATCCATTGAGAAAAGATTTGCTCCTTGCTCTTCCAAATTGCCAATGCCAGGGCAATTCCATGGTATAAACACTTGTGTCTCTCTACAAGCTGTGTTGAAACTCAATATCCAGGGCAGATGAGGCCTTTGGAAGGCACTAGGTCATGACTCTCCTTTCATGAGTGGATTAGTGTACTCTTACAAAGGGGCTGGAGGGAACATTCCAAGAATGTTGGCATTTCTGCCTTCTGCTGTGTGAGAACTTGACCTTTGACAAGCCTGCATAGCAGGAGGTGCCAGCTTATCAGACACTAAAATTGGGCTTGTACTTTCAGCCTTCAGAGCTGTGAGAAAGAACAGACACCAAGGTGAGATCACATTTTTGCTCCTGTGAGTCAGCAGAGGCATCCAGATGCTAGCAACAGGTGACCACAATAAAACTTTCATCCAGCTGTGACCATAAGAAGAGAGATGTTGGCGATGGGGTGGCACACGCCTTTAATCCCAGCACTCAGGAGAAAGAGGTAGGAGGATCTCTGAGTTTGAGGCCAGCGGGGTCTACAGAGTGAGTTCCAGTACAGCCAGGACTACACAAAGAAACCACGTCTCAAACAAACGAACAAAAATGAGAGGTTCAAGATTGGCCCGGTGACACTTTATGATCCTCAGGGTCCCAACATCTGTCATTGCAGAGTAAGCAGGAAAAAAAGAAAAACCTTCATTATGGAAGGAAAACAGCAGGAATATTGTATTAACCCACTATGAATAACTACTAATTAATACATATCAATAAAAAATAAAATATAAATACCTCAGTCTACTCTAAAAACTGTCTAATTATATGAAGATAGTTTGATTGCCTATTGTCAGTAAGGAATGAGATAAGAACAACCATGCAATTTCCTAGAGGCAGGTGGATCCCAGATCAAGATTGCTGCCAAAACGAGTTCTGATTTTTTTGAACATTTTCTACCTTAAAGAACAGCCTCTAGCAAGTTACACACCTGCCTATAGGGAGAACAGGTTTTTCTTTGTTTGAAAATGTTAATCTTGACGTTCTGAGGACCTCATTACTTCCACCATCTGTCTGTAAATATCTGTAAATACTCATCTGAATAAAAATGTCTGGGGATGAGGGAGAGTGTGGGACTTTTATCTCAGGAGAGGTAGAGAGATGTCAATGCAAAATTGCATCAATGTAACCTTAGTCCACAATCTCAAGATGTGACCTAAAGCTATGATGACAACAATTTCAACCTAGAAATTCTTGTCTTTTAATAGTCTTCTCTTGCTGACAGAAATTGTCAGTTTTAACTAACTAACTCACAATGGACTATCAGAAACCCTGTCTGCTCCAAACTATTTCAAGAAAATTCACGCAGTTTGGAAACTGTTATATGGTGTTTGATTCGGCCAAGTCTTCACAGCAAACTTTAGTTATACAACCAACAAATATTTTTGAAAAAATACAGACAAAGTATTTAAAGTTCTGTTCTGGTCATTGTTGTAATTTTAGTTTGAAAATAGAAGTTAATTGGGTATATTGGAAGACCAACAAAACTCCAGAGGTAAAAGTGACCCATTTTAATTATAAAGTGTTCCCTGTTGGCAAACATACAAAATGTAGATCAGGAGTCAGTCCAATATGCAAATCTCAAAGCAAGGGCCAATGGCTTTTATCTTCCACAGACTACAATTTGCATTTCAAAGAACAAAAAAAATGCATTTCTGAAAGATGCGGTCACAACAGCAGCAAGAAACAAACAAACCAAGAGAAACACTACCACAGGAGCTCTTTTATTGTGTCACATTCTAACACACAAAACTAAAGAGTTGGGATGGGTAGACTAATGGCATAGCTGGAAGATCAGAATCTAGACCAAATGTAATTTGAAGTAAAGTATAGAAAGTTTGTGCTTGCTTTCCCTAATATAGGCCTTCACTGGCTCCCCAAGTCTGCTCCCTGCCCTGTGAAACCTGCATTTTCATCTTGCATTTTGGACATGTTTTAGAGATGTTAATAGTACTGGGTGAGAATAAGACCACTACTGCAATTTCTGAGGCAAATTTGAAGCAAGCTTTATTAAGTACTGGCCAGGACCATACATCCAGGCTTCCCAGTATATGATGATGAAGTATATCAGTCATGAGCTTATAAAGGTAAAACCCACAAAGTTAAGTACTTCTAGCCTTTGTCCAATCAGTGGCAAGCATACCTCTTGACATATTTCCTGCCTATGTACCTCCCACTTACCTGTGATAAAGTTTACATCCTGTGTAGTTGGTGCAACCAAGCTTGTTTACAGAAGGGAAAACATGTAGCTTGTTATCTCACACGAACAGCCTAAGCACTCCAGGAAATTATGTGTCCTTGGGTAATTAGGGCTTACAGGTTAGAGGCATTTTTGTCTATGGATGTCTTAATTACAGTAACTTAAACCTAAAATATTACGTTAACCCTCACAGAGAAAACTATACAGGTTTGTTGCTTTGGTGAGTTTCATTGTTGTTTAACTGACTAGTCATGGCATACGTACCCTACGTCCCTTTCAAACCTTTTGTTAGTGAAGGTTTCTTAGTTTTAGAGACTGAAGATTTCTCTAGAAGGATTGTAGGTTGATTATGACAGTGTTTTCCACAGCCCGACTTCTCTATGCTCTCCATATACTTAGTAACTTCAGGATCAACAGCAGATTCTGGGAACCTTCCAGAAAATACTAGTTTTCTTCAAGTTCCCTAGAATTAAATGTATTGCTTGACTCTTTACCTTGTTTGAATTGTATTTTGTTGTGAGTTATGCAGTCTCTCTTGAAAGTCAGACGTTTTGACAGATAGTTTCTCTCTGAGTGACAGAAATATAAATTAATTATACTAGCCACTCCAAACTCCCACTATAAGCCTTTTGACAACTTCTACTAACTTTGATTATATTGCCTAGACGCTGACAGCTCTCCCCAGCCCCAACACTGGCATGCAAAATGGCTACATTTTTAAGATTATAGTTGTAAACTATATTTTTATGTATTTTAGGCAACAAATCACAAACCCAAATTAAGTTTCAAATGCTCCTATTATAAAAACTTATATTATAAGTAACCCAGGCAATATCTTTAGAGTGTAAAATGCTTCCAGTTATGACCAATTCCACTAACAATGACCAGGCTGCCAGTCATTTGTCACTGACATTTCCTTTGGCTCTGACAGAGGGGCTTGGAGCAGACTAATGTTCCCTCTGAGAATACCTAAAAATTCTAGATAAAATGTTATTTGAAAGTGGGGTGGATTTGGACTAATGTTCCCTCTGAGAATACCTAAAAATTCTAGATAAAATGTTATTTGAAAGCGGGGTGGATTTGAAGTAATTGTAGAGTGACCAAGGCAGGAGGATTTTAGTATCCAGATTCTAGGGAAAAGGGGGGCTCCCCAGCTGCACCCATATATTGCACAGGTTCCCCAAATATCTTTTGATTCACAGTCACAGGAGTCTGAGAAGCTGATTGAAGAGCAGCAGCTAGGAAGAAAAGGAGTCAGGCAACAGTAAATCTGATAGCAGAAGACATTAGGTCACTCAGGTAAGAGACCCTACCAAGGGACATAGGTTCTGTCTCAGAGAATAGGGTGACTTTTGCTGGACTTAGTCATTTGACTGTCTCCTTTTTCATTCACTTCTATTCTTATCTACTGCCCCAGTTTGGGTCTGGAAAGTCCCTTGATGCCCTGTATGCTCAACACATGTTTCCCAAGTCCATGAAGCCTGTTACAGGAAGTAGACGCTTTAGAAAGCGGGCTTCGATGTGTAGGTACTTGAGATACTGCTTCCTGCCTGCCAAGTCTTGAGCAGAACTCCTAAACCGAGACACTGCCACCAAGGTCTAATGTAAGTCCTCCTACCGGATTCTTTGAGGTGCTTTCGTCACAAGCTGTCTCTTAAAAACATTTGTAGAATTTGACTCTAGTGTCCTGTCATCAAAGTCTCTCTGCACTTTAATCAGAATATTAAGACAATTTATGTTGAAATCAATTAGTCATGAGTTTGATGTTAAGCTAAAAATTTTACTGATTTTCTGATATGCACACCTGTGTTTTGTTACTCTGTCCATTTTTCTAATGTTTTCTTTCTTTGCCATTGAAAAAGAAACTACCTTAACTTATATTCAATCAAGGAGGCTATTCAAAAGTAATACTGAAGGGTGTAGAGAGGATCTGGGACATCAAAATGCATTTGCTTAAGGGCATCATTGTTCCTGAGAGGATGGGCATTAACTGAAAGGGTATGGGGAATCATAAGCGATGCCCATGCCTAGACATGCTACCTTGCATATAGATCGCAGCTCAGGGTCAGTGTAAAAACTGCCTTTTGTGGAAGTTATTAGTGAGCCTTCAGTGCTGTAGAAATATTCAGGTTCTTGTTCCAGGCACATGCAGAATCAGGTGTAAACACATTGCTCACTCCAATCATGAAACAAGAATGGGGAATTGTTAAGGGTGACCTCTGGAAGAAGCCAGGGCCTGGACAAGGCTTTGAAATGCAGTCCTCTGTCCGCTCCATCTCAGTGGTCACACAAGCTGTGCAAAGGCAGTCTGTCACCCAGGATCTTAGAGTAACTACTGAGCCTTCTGTTGGCTGTACGACAAAGAAACCATTATAAGAAATGAACTGTGTTGTGGGAAGTCCCTGACACCTGGAAATGCTTGTTACCACAGCATGGCATGATTCATTCTGTATGATAAACCAATCAAGTTTATCAGCTGAAATAAACACAGAATCTCAGATCGTCTTAACCACAGTTGTGTTTCATTTTTGCTAACATTCACTCTATGGTTTATGCTTTTATCCTTAATTTTATTGAACTGACTTTAGAAATTATCATTTTGATGGGCAGAATCAGGCATTTTTAATTTACCATTTTAATCTTTTTACTCCTATTTTATAATTACAATGTTTTCAGTATTAAATCTAAAATTGTCAAATCTTAGAAAAATATGAACAAATCTATCAAAAGGGAAGTTATGGAAAACACTATTTAATATGTAAAGTATTCTTTACATATTTTTACATTTCCCGAAATGTAAGAAGCTTACTAAGATGTTTTGTTGATGAGAGTGCATAAATACTGACTTAATTAAAGGGTAGAAATTGGAATCCATCTTTTCTGTATTTTTATATATGATTTGTAAATTATGGAAGAGAAACCCATCCTGTACCAGAGATAACATCTGTCAAGTTTCTAACAAGTCTCAAAGTCAATGAAAATAACTTGGATAGACTCATAAGACTATGAACTTCCTTCATCACTTCAACATTTACATATGAAAACTTAATTTACTTGACATTTGTTCTCTGCCAGGCATCAAGGATGCTATGGCAAACTGAAATTCTTGATCTGCATGCTTTCTTAGACAGGATTAGGCAATAGTATTTTACAGTAGAAACCACAGGATGGGGTAGCTTTAACAATCTAGGACATTCAGTATCCTCAAGTATGCATTTCTAGTCCGTACCATCTGCACCTCAGTTCACAGATGCTTTTACTTCTTCTCAGACCATTCATACCCTTCCATCCAACAGCCGAGTGTCTTTCTCTTCTTCTTAAACCTCTACTCACCATCATGCCTTCTAGTTCGCCATAATTTTTCTTTCCATAAGTTGACTTCTTTCTCTAGGCTCCTAGTCTACTTCTTGAGATTTCTGCAAGTATCTTACGTCAGAGCCCAGTTCCAGATCCTTTCCATAATTCTTTTCTGAAATTAAGCTTGATTCTTCCTACCAGAGCTTGGCAAAACCTAATTAAGAATCAGGTAGCCACCAAACTTGCATGAGTAATAGGCTGGAAGCAATACCTTCAAGTAGCTCCAGGAATAGGGAGGGGTGTGTCTCTTGAAGAAGCAGTAGACATGGTTCCTTCTTAGGGTTTCTATTGCTGTGACAAGATACCATGAGCATGGCAACTCTTATAAAGAAAAGCATTTAATTGAGACTTGCTTACAGTTTCAGAGGTTTAGTCCATTATTACCAAGACAAGAAGCATGGCAGCCTGCAGGCAGACATGGTGCTGGGGAAGAAGCTGAAAGAAGTCAAGCGAAGACTCTCGACCCACAGACAGCAGGAGACTGTGTGCCACATTGGGCATAGCTTGAGCAAATATTACCTCAAAGCCCGCCTTCACGGTGACACACTTCTTACAACAAGGCCACACCTCCTAATAGTGCTACTCCCTATGGGCCAAGTATTCACTGGGGGAAGGGAACATTCCTATCCGAACCAACACAGTTCCTGATCTTCTGTCCAACCAGAATTACACAAAGAAAACACATAATCAGAGCTGCTTAGAACTGCAAGTTTTCATCTACGTATGAAATTCAAAATAAAAGTGAAAGATCATTAAGGCAGACTAAACTAAAAATTAGATGAAAAAATAAATGTAGAGACTAGCGCAATACGGTGTGAAGGCAGGACAACTTTCCTCCGATAGAGAAATAAGGAGGGTGTGATAAGTTACTCCGTGTCTTTTAAACATAAAACACAAGGTTAGACAATCTCCTTTATGAAAACAAACATCAGAAAGCCACAAAGTGATCTGTTCTTACCGTATTTACAAAGTTCATATTGCTATAGCAACTGCTGCCTTCACGACCTAGCTTTCAAAACATTTGATCAAGATACCATTAAGCAGTAAATCTGCAGAGAAATACAGAAACCTGAGAAAATAAGGATCAATTCTATTCTACCCGCTGCTTCCTCCACAGAGCTACGGCACACCCTGGCAGCACATCCAGAACCCTCTCTCCTGTCCACACTGACCTTCAGACCATGCACTCCAAGACCTTGAACTCCATACTTGCAAGTGGATAATGGGCGCCTGTTGACCCATGGCTAGTGTCCACCATGGCATTCATGTCCACTCCCTCCAGCAGAGGTTGACTTCCTGATAACAGTGTGCATCTCCTGAGTGTTTTGCTTGCTCACTGTGACAGCAACACAGTTTCAGAACCATTAATGCTGGCTTCAGAGAGAACCACTGTTACTTGTCTTAGTATGTCTGTGATTTTTGTATCATAGCTCTCCCCAGAGTGGATTATGTTCACTTGCTTTCTTATCTATGTCCACCATCAACAGGCAAGTCCTAGAGTGGTGGTGAGTTTTCAGGAGGGAGAGGAGTTAGCTTTCCAGTTTTGTTTCCACTGTACCTAAGCAAAGCTCCTTGTATTAAAGTTTTATTTTGTTTTGCTTTTTATTGATTGGTGTTTAGCTTGTTTAGTTTTCCCAAGAAAGAACTGCATGTGAATCTGCAATGATCTGGCCTCCAAGGAAACAGGGACACTTTCCTATAGGGCTTGAGGGTTAATGTCAGGCTACAAGACAGGGATATAGCTGACTGTTACTCCCTCTATTCTTGTCAGGTAAAACAGCCCCAGACAATAGCAAATGTGCAGATGAGGCTGGACTGTGTTGTACTCTCAGACAGAGCAGACATGCTTACCTAGAAGTCAACATTTCTGAGATAGAGAAACTAGAAACATTTAAGGAATCCAAGTCTAAGCAGCACCCCATGATAGCTAGGGTCTAGCCTCCAAACGATTCTCAACCCTTGTGCGATCCCGTGCTTCACAGAGGAAGAGAATTCCAGATTGGGGTTAAAAGCTAGCGAAGGCAGAGGTGCATGTGGATGAGAGTTCTCAGGTGTAGAAGGAAAGGAAACTTCCTCCAGGCTCACAAAGACAAACACTGATTGCCAAGAGTGACAAGCAAGAACCGTTCAGGAAGCCAGAAACTGAGAATTAAGCACCTGTTTCTAAGGTAAGTTAGTGAGCTGCCTGAGGGTGCTGGTGCCCGTGAGGAACCCAGAACTGCTCTGCTTCAGAAGTTACGTATTTTGTAGATCTTGGACCCTCAGCAAGGTTCAGTGTCACAGGATGTGAGTACATTTCACAACAATGACCCACATCAATCAAGTCAACTTAGGATCTGTCAAAAATGAAAGGTTTGATTTTTCTTCTAGCCCTTGGAATTTGTTGCTGAAAGATCATCTGTTGTGGTTAAACTGAGTGGATCGAGTTGATCAACTGCTTGGAAATTTTATCCATTGTCCAAGCAAAGTGCAATGTGTTTTACTTATTTTTTTAAGACATTAGATTAAAACTGCTCTACATCAAAAAGTAGGAAATGCAGTTTTCCCCAAGTCATCAGCTATTCTTATTTAAACACTTTTGAATGGTGCTTAAAATTCTACTTTTCAAGTTCTCACTAACAACAGATTGTATTTTAAATGTGACATTGGTCTACAACATTCATGCAACTTATGAAGCTCTCCACTGGGATAACTTTTGAGGTCAATTTCTACCTTAACACAGAGAATCTACCAAACTAAAATATAAACATCTTTTGAAAACACACAAACACGTGCATGCACACACATGTGTATACACACATGCACACAAACACACATATACACATGCATGTGCACACACACATATACACACATGCACACAAACACACATATGCACATACACACACACATATACATACATGCACGTTCAGCCCTCACCTCCATGAGGGTTCTTCCCTGCCTTCTCCTCCTTCAGAAGCACATGCATCCTGTACTGGCCCCGAAATCTTCCCTGGAGACTTTAGGAAACTCTAACCGCACAGGGTCTTATTCCTTTTTTTTTTTTCCTGAGCTTTGCTTGTTGTTGTTGTTGTTGTTGCTGCTGCTGCTGCAGCTGTTATTAGCTTGTTTTTGTTTTTTTCTAAGTCCAATCTCTCTTGTTTTAATAGCAGTTTAACATTTGGACTATTCTGAAGCCTCTCCAGCCAGACTACACAAGTGGCATTCTTATAACACTCACCCACACAGTCCATATGTCATTTTCTGGGTAGACAAGATGTTAAATAAAGTTTTAATGGATGCAGCGAGACTACATCCAGCCAGAAATCATGATGGATGAGTTAACTGTTTAACCATAACTTTGCCTCACTCTGTCAAGAAAAGGAAAAATGAAAGAATTGGCCCTTTGGGTTTTCGTCCACTTTTCTCCTTTTCACCATTTGTGGATATAGGCTCAAAATCTTAACTGTGTTACCCCATTTTTGTCTTTTACTTATTCAGTTTAGTCATTTACTTCTCTCTTTGTTTGGGTCTCCTTTTATAACTGCACCTCATACCTTAACATAATAAAAGCAGGTCTGGAATGATGCTAAGACACACAAAACTTCGCTAAGCTGAGCAGACACCCCAGCCCTGTGACTCCGAGGAGGTAAATTATGCCACGGTGAATACTGTGGTTTGTTTCATAGACCAAGAATAGGATTTTATTTTGTGCCAAAAAGAAAAACTACAGAAAAAAATATTTTAGTTCTTTAATTCCCAGAACATTTCCTGACCACTCTCAGTGCTTACAAAAGTGACAGTGGGCACTCTTCCTGTCAAATAATGCCAACCATCTGGTGAAAACCAGAAAAGTAGCCAGTCAGTTCACCTGTCACTGAAATGCCTGCAGTGAGAAGCCCAGATCTTTGAAAGCATCAGACACAGCCCTGTGATGTTCCTACAGGCTTCAGCTCTCAGAAAGCTATCGTGTGTGCAGAAAAATCACAGCCTCTTATGGTTTGAGTGACACAAAGACAGAGAGAAATTGCGAAGTGTAGATGTTCCGGGGCTGACACGCCACTGGGCAGAGAAAACGGTGAGTGGAGAGCTTTCTCTCCAAGGCACCATTCCTACGAGTAGAGTTAGGTGCCCTGCCAAGCGGGGGGAGGGGGGCACTCTGGGTCAAGGGTCCTGTCACTTCACATGCATTGCTTTCTTGAGTATTCAAAACACTTCCAAAATGTGGTTTATTTTGGTACTGTTAACACTACTAATGTTACCATTACAGTAGCTATGACTTCTAGAACAATGGCTATAAATTGGTACAAGCACTTTTCCTTTAGCGAGTTGCTCCTGATAATTACCTATTTATTAACCCTTGTTGTACTTTGAATAAGAAATACCCTTCAAAGGTATCCAGATGGTGGTGCCAGTTTGAGAAATTCTGGAAACTCTAGGAGGGGATTCTTTGATGCAGGAAGTGGGTCTGTCGGTGTGTGTCTCTTTGAAGGTTACACCTCCTCCCTTTCTCTCTTCTCCCTGTCTGTGCTGAAGAGAAAACTCCTTTCCCTCATGTTCTTGATGCCATATATACTGTCAATGCATGGGGCCAACTAGTCATGGGTTGAGCCAGAAGAACCCTCTTCCTCATGCTTCTGACATTGTAAGTCCTGTCCTCGTGCATGGGGCTGACCAAGCATGGATAGAGCCAGGACAATGCCCCATACATCCATTTGTCAGCTGTCTTGTCATAGAGACACAAAATAACTACTATTGTCCCATTTTACCGGTAAGAAGAGTCGTGAACCCTGCGAGGGCAGACTTTGGGTAGAAAGTGTTCCTGAAGAGTGTTCTATGAATGTCCTTGGGGCTACCCTTCACAGGATGGTATCTGTATAAGGACACACTGTCAAGTGTTTTGCCCAGACCACATTTCTGTATTGCATTATCTATGTATTCTTCTAACGGAATTCAAAGGAGTTCATTAATTTTCACACAGTCCAACAGTGCTCAGTGGAGAAGGCTGATTCCATGCTATAAGACTGAAGGTCTGAGTTAAATGCTGCAGCAGACATCATCTGCATGCATAGCATCATCTAGGGTAGGTGCCAGGGGTGCCCAAGTGAATCAGCAGGCTCTGGATCACAGAATCCGTGAGGGTTCCTGGAAGAAGACACATATAATACAAAAGGATGCCTAAGGTAGCTGTTTTAATTAAATAGGTTAGATGATTCAGAAAGCCCCTCAGAGAGGATCCAGTACATCACCTACTATGTGACAGGTGAGCAGACAGGTGATGTTTCAACCCCCAAAGATGAGACACCCTTTCCAAGAATGAGACTATGATATTCTGTTTGGAGTAAAACCTATCTAAGGATGTCACAGTGACTTTGCAAGAGAATTCATTCACAGGAAAACAATGTCTCATCATAGAGCAAATTGTTTATTTGTATGAGCTTACTCATTTCATGCTCCGGTAGGTACCATCTTCCTTCACATCTTTCCAGCTAAGCCACCCTTAATGTCGACTGAACTCTCACACTCACTAGGCACTGATTGAAGTCACACCCTCCTTTTAAGCTGTGCTTCTTCTACGTCATCTGTCTCGGTGGGAAGAAAGAAGTCAGAGGTCAGTTTGCAAGAGTCTTTCTACCACATTAGTCTTGGGATTGAATTCAGGCTGTGAGGTTTGGTGGCAAGTGCCTGAACCTGCTGATCCTTAACCTTGTGAGCCATCTCATCAGCTCTCTAATTCTTTTCCTTTTGTGTCCTTCTAGGTACCGTTGGATTGACAGATCAGAGACATATATCCATGTCCCTCCACCTCTGCAGCCTCAGCACGTAGCAGCCAGGAAGCATGTGGCTTTTTGCAGCCCTGGGAAGCTAAATCTGCTCTCAATCCTGTAACTAGCTAATGGGAGCCAGGAGTGGGATTTCATTCCCTTGCTTTCTCCACTAGCTTTCTTTTCAACACAACTCAAAACTAAGTAGAGGTGACTTAGCCTGGTGGCTTATGAGCACACAGATAACAAGTCAATGAACTGGGACCAGATTAATGTTTTCTGAGTCCAGATTTTATGCTCTCCTTTACGGAAAAATCAACTAACACACTTTGCAATAAACAAACAAGCAGAAATAAAGCCATCTACTGAAATGACACTTATGAAGAAAATAACATTTAGTCCTGTGGAAGAAATAGACACTCAGCTGGGTGGTGGTGGCACCTGCCTTTAATCCCAGCACTTGGGAGGCAGAGATAGGTAGGTGGATCTCTGTCAGTTCGAGGCCAGCCTGGTGTACAAGTGCTAGTTCCAGGACAGGCTCCAAAACTACAGAGAAACCCTGTCTCAANTGTCTCAAAAAAAAAAAAGGCACAATCAGCGGCCTCAGTTCTTACTCTGAGAATCTCCAGATGAGGGAACTTAAGGGGTTGTATCTTTATTGGACAGCTGCCTGAAAGCAAGTGGGGATGGGGGTCCAGGCCCACTCAAACCACCTCTCCAGTTGGGAGTTAGATATAGTTAGTCTTCTCCTTGAGCTAGCCAAACTCTCCTCTTTCCCAAAAGTTTTATAGGGGAAACTTCAAGTTTTATCATTAATTGAAAGTAAGAGCCCCCCAGTTTCCAAAACTTAAGACTGTGTGGGCAGTGAAATTATCCTGTCATGACTTGCCATGGTGACTCTAGACAATTTGTATTTGTCCCAAAACTATAGACTAAAAAACCCTAAGGGTGAGTCTTACTGTTAACTATGCAGTTTAGTTAATAAGACTGTGTCCATATTTGTTTATCAACTATAATAAATGTGCTGTGCTAATGTCCAAGGTCAATAACAGGAGACTCCCAGGAGGGAAAAGGAGCATGAAGTATATTTGTACTTTTTGACCAATTATTCTGTAGAACTGAAACTGCTGTAAAGGATAAAGTCTGTGGATTGAAATTGATTGGGAAGGGAAACAAAGATAATAACAAATCTCAAGCTAGCAGTCTCCTTGGTACCAGGATGCCGCCCCTCACCATCTAGCGCTGGAGTCTTTAACGTCTCCTTGGATGTAATGTCTCTTCCTCCCATGTGTCTCTGTCCCATTATCTCTACCCAAACTTTATCACTGCCGAACAAAAGAAGCATTCTTTCAACTCCAAGCCGCTATAGTCTGCAGAAGTCACATTTCTGTCTATGCACATCATTTTATACTCGCATTTTAACTGCCTGCATCTGTCATCACTGTTTAATGTATTCAGGGACAGAAATGAAGATAAACTTCACATTCCACCAAGAGAGCTAAAATATCTCTGTTCCAGTGGCTCTGGGAAGATAAAGTATTAAAGAATAGCTAGTTAGAAGCAGGCCATCTCAAGGGTGTCTTCCTCTATCTCATTAGCCAGAGCCTGTCGTCGTTTAAGTTCTAGCCACTGGTCTTCGCTTTCTTTCCGTGGCTTCTGCAGATCCACAAACCTTTAATGTGATAGGCCTGCATTCTTTCATCCATGTTCTCTCACTACTTTTTCTTCTCATACAGTTATTAGCAGTGCTCATGAAATTGAAAATGGCACAGAAAAATCAACAAAGGACAGGGATATTTGAGAGAGTGTCTCTCTGTGTGGCTCCGGCTTCCTCAAATTGGAAGTGTTTCCAGCTCAACCTCCTTCGTGCGCATATTACAAGCATGTACCACCATGCTAGGTTCAACTCACATATTTTAAGCGTTATCAGGTAGTTCTCCAATATTTATCCTCTAACATATTGCTACAAAATCTTTCCTCAAGCGTAAGATCTGATTTTATATGTTGAGTGAAAACTGCCATTTATTATCTTGACCCATTCTTTTCGGATTTACACGAAGTGAAAATGACGTCTGAGTGTTTATAATGCCCTCAGAGGCTCACAATGCACACCGATCTGAGAGCTCCAATTCATCTGGCCTCCTTCAATGGGGGATGGGCGGCTTCTCTAGCTCACCATCAAGACTAAGCAAGGAGGCTACAGCAAAAGAATGTTAATTAGAACCATCGAACCTGAAGAAAACCATCATCTTCCCCACCTGCAAATAAAAGTCAGGGTCCTGTGGAGGAGGTAAGACCCAGAGCAGTCCCACCCAGCTACTAACTGTTCTGACACTTGACATCTGAGTCTTCAGCATGTGATTATCCTGCCTCTAACTCACCTGCTAAAGCCTGAGCAGCACCAGCAATCACAGACAAGCTGAATCAGACGCTTTGCTGTGTGGCTTAAACAATGAATGGGTTCATTATGCCACTACATAATGAGCAATCCATGAGCCAGGCAGTTCGACATCAGGAAGAGTTCTAACAACTTTCCCGAGAACCCTCTTCCTGCCTGTTTTTGCTATGTGGTTTTAGTTTTTAACCTCAAGATTGTCAACTCATGACTTTAAGAAGAAAGAAGCAAGTTTTCAGCACCTCATCTTCACACAGTAACATCATCCAAGACCCAGTGAAATGGGTCTTAATTTTTGTATTGATTTATTATTATTGTGTGTATATGCATGTGTGTGTGTGTGCGCGCATGCATGTGGGCATGCCTGTGTGTGTATGTGTGCACATGCCTGTGTGCAGAAGCATGTGTACCATGGTATATGTGAAGATCAAAAGGCAACTTGCAGGCACTGGGTCCCTACTTTTATCATGGGGATCTAGGAATCCCAGATCATCATGCTGAGGCAGCAAGTGGCCATAGACCGAGCCATCTCTGCCATACTAAAATGCGTAAAATTGCCTGGGAACAAACCCAGTGTCTCATAAATGACAACTATGCAGTTCATCATTGATATATATATACATATATATGTATATATATATGTATATATATATGTAGAGAGAGAGAGTGTGTGTGTATATGTATTCATATGTACCATGTTTTAGGGGTAGAGGAGATCTTTTTAGAGGCCATGCTTTGGCCTCTAAATATACATCACTGCTACTTCTACCATCAACAGCATATTCTATTCAGATGTTTGGCAAATAGAATTGGGCTTTTCATTTTCTTGTTGCTGTGTTTTAGCATTTCTTTGAATGTTTTGGATAGCAATCTTATCTTTTCACATCTTCACAGTGTCTTTCACAGGGCTAGGTCTTTGTTTTAAAAAACAACAATTCATTCTGTTCTAATTTATTTTCTCTTATGGATCATGCTTTTGGTGTGGTGGCTCAAGGTATCACTTAACTCCAGGCCAAAGCCATCTGGATTTTCTTATGTTACATTTTTATCTTATGCCTTTGAATTGGACAGTTACATTCCTTCCTCAATCTTTTACCAGAGAATATCATATAAATAAACAAAAGCACATTTGCATTCCTATAAAAAATCTCTGGTGGTTAAGAACAGAGATGCCATAATCTGTTTCAACTATTGATTTTCGAAATTCTTCCAACATTGAAATCATTTGTTATGTTAGGATCTCTTTAAAAAAACAGAAATTAAAAAGAAAAACATATGATATGTGAGATTTATTATAAGTAATTCCTGCACAAGATGAAAGAGACAGGGGAGTACAAAATATCCAGCACCTTAGAAACAGAGAAGAGTGCCTTGTGTCCTGCCTGAAGGCTACAGATAGGAAATTCCCTCTGGCTTGGGGATACCTGTCTTTTTGTTCTATGTAGTCCTTCAGTGATTGTATGAGGCTGACTGACATTACGCAGGGCATTATGCTTTTCCTACAGCTTCAGATTTTCGCATTAGTTCCATGCAAGCAAAGTCTACTTTGACAGCATTCTTTCTCCATCACAAGTCTACCCTGTCAGCATGGCATCCATTTGCACATAAAGATACAATGAGACCTTACTTCAGTCTATACTGACTATAATAACCAAGGATGCCCTGAATCCTTTGCCACAGACACAATGAAGAGTCCTTAGATAATGTGTCCTAGTTCAGCGCCCATTACTCCGACTGTAAGATCTAGCCTGGGAGAAGAGTAAAGGTGCAGAGCTCTTTAGGAATGTGGGAGCCACCAGCAAACTCCTTCCTAGCCATCATTATGAAAGGTATGTCTTCTAGATCCTTTCAGGGGGATGAGCTGTGGCAATCCATAACATTCCAGTTTCAGCCTTTGAAGACCTTCTCCATACAATCAAGACAGACTGGGTTAATTCCAAGTGGTCACTTGGGGTCATCTTTGATCCATATATCAGTTAACTGACCTAATAAACTATTATGGCCCTTGATAATTTCCTGTGTTGCAATACTGCCTGCGGTCCTATAATCAGCGAGCTCCTCTAATAAAGTTCACCCATGCTGTGGGAACTTCTTCAGCCAATGGCCTTTGAGATGCTGGACCACCACTTTGGGCATGGTCTTGGGGGTGCTATAAAAAGAGATGTAGAAATGTGTGCTATCTTTCTTGGAGTCTGAATTTGGTTCATGTTCCCCGCTCATGCTGTTGATCTGTGAATAGCTCCTAAATAACAGACTGCTGATCTGTGAGTCTATTCCTGAATAAAAAAAAGTATTTATTATACTCCATTCTGAGCTACTGTGGGACTACTTTATCACGGTAGTGCGCACCTGATCTGATGTTGCATTGCCCTACCACTAGGCCATGCTTTTGCTACCATCCTCTGTGTAGTTCAGGCTTCTGTCTTTATCAGTCAGAAAACAAAAGTGGTTCATTAGGACTGTAGCTGATATCATGATTCCATTTTTGTCTTAGCTATAGAGAGCTACTTGAATTTGAAGTAATGAGATAGAATCATGAAATGTGATGGGGCTGAGTTCTGAGAAGGATCAAGCCTGTCTTGCATGGTAAATGCCTGAGGAGAGGTTATCATAGTTTGTTAGGGGCTCAATACCACAGGGCTTGGAAGGCAGGTATCCTATAAGGGGATATGTTGCAGTCTCTGGAGCAAAGCAGCTACTTTTGGGCAAGGGAGACTACTTTCCTTATGGGTGAGACTTCATCAGCCAAAGAAAGCTCTTCTGAACTTAGGTGCTCGGTATTCTCCCACATCCACCAGAGTTTGCCCACTTGTCTCTGTCTCAATTTATATAATATCATCTGCTGGTTTCTCAGTCAGTGTACCTTCACTTCCATTACACACACACACACACACACACACACTGAAGCCGGCTGTTCATGGCATGTTGTAATTCACAAATCTGCATCTGCTTCTCGGGAACATCAGCTCTGCGGTTTTTAGAGATGCTCGTGTCCTCAGAACACATACAGCACTTGTGTGACCATTTAGATGGTGTTACAACTGGGAAGCTAAATCCCCAAATTTACCCTTCTCCAGCAGTCACAGAAACAGTCACCCAAATTTATTATGTTTATTAGTTTTCCAAATATGTTTGAAAATTTCACAAAGGTGGTCACACATTCCTCGTTTTTCATGGAGTAATTAGAAATATTCAATGTAGATATTTTGTGTCTCTCCCTTGGCAGATACACTATGGACCATCAGGGCTGTCCTTGTCACTGAAAATAGAGTCATTGGCATGACGTAATCTAAACAAACTATAAAGCCAGTTCCCAAACAGATTTAGAAGATTCACAGCTAAAATACCCTTATTCTAGAGCCATTCCTTCTGCCAAAATGTTATGAGTCAAGGATGTTCAGAGAAATAGAGCCTGTAGGACACACACACATATACAACTATACACACATCAGTATGTATGTATATTATACACACACCTTCCTTTCTTTTTCTTTATTTATGTAATATAAAATATATTTCTATAATTATTATGACATACCTAACCACATAGACACACATATATACATTATATACACACACACACAAACACTCATATAACAAAAGAGTACATCATCACTACTCCACAGATTATCATCTCTCCTCCACAGATTAGAAGAGAATTGCTTTTGTCATTGCTTTTATTGCTCATTAACATCTTCCATCCTCTTTTATATGAGGCTAATTAAAATTTCAATTTACAGTGAGTAAAATAAATGCAACTAAAAATTAATTCCACAGCTATATTAGCCACATTCTATGAGCTCAGTAGTCACCTAGGACAAGTACCTAATATGTCAACTGACAGAGAGAATTCCTGCTCCACGGAAAGCCCTGGTTCATGCCATAAGGGGAATAACAAATTCAGTGAGTTCCAGTATCTCCATGCCAGAGAATAAAGACATGGAGATCATTAAGGCACAATTCTGACCTCCCATAGATTTCTATGCGGTTGAAGGGCATGGAAATGGATTATTATACTAGAAAGTGACACTGACAATCATAGCACATTCATCATGAAAATATTAAAAAGAAAACAAATAATTGTTTTGTGCTGTGTTAAAATGGCAATGGGATCCAGGACTGTGTACATGCAGAACAATGTGACACTGAACTACCTCCCCGGCCCCTCCTTTTTTCTTTTTCTTACCTTAAAGCATTTGTGACCCATTTACTCCAGAAATATTAAAATAATACTTCCATATTATTTCAAGGACAGAGTCTTTATAAATGTAAGGACCACAGGGCACTGGGGATAAATGGTGTGCCTTTGAAAGTCATAAATTGTCCCATGGTTGCTTCCTATAAATTAGGAACACATACTCTATAGTAAATTCAGGAAAGTCTCAAATTAATCTTCAAGAATTGAAAACACAAATGAGAAGGATGAATTCTGATCATAGCTTCCCTCGTGACTGGTCCTGATTTGGAAGAACAAGGAGGCTTGGCCCTTGCTTGTAACGTTCGCTAAATACAGACTTTTACAACCAAAATCTCAATTCTTAGCCCCCCAAAGAGACTAGAACACTACATAAACACCAACAGAATGGGTTAGCTACCCGTGTAGTCAGTGACCTGCCTGGGAGCTGCAAAAAAATAAACACAGGCGATTTTTAGGATTTCAATCACTGAAAAGCCCTCCCGATACTTTCTGTTTTCAGTTTTATTATTTTTATGTGTCTTCATATTCTCTACTTATATTTCTTCAATTCCCACATGCCTTACCTTGGTAAGAAGTATTTTTGTTGAGGCCAGTCCTTGACAATTATTATAGAACAGTTTGCCATGCATGACAGTGGTTACTCTCTTGGAGCAGGACAGCCTAGGGAGGGCCTATGGAGGTGATGGATACAAAAGTTCCTTGTCTATCTGTCCAGACAAGTCATGAAACACAGATTCCACTAGCAGATCATATTGATTTCAGCAGTGGGGCATCAACTAAGGAAATACTGTTCTGCTGTGGGACAATGTTCTTGTACCTTGTAAAGATTTGTCACTTGTATTGGTTTAATAAAATGCTGATTGGCCATTAGGCAGGCAGGAAGTATAGGTGTGGTGACCAAACTAGGAGAATTCTGGGAAGAGGAAAGGCTCAGTCTGCAGTCGCCACCCAGATGCAGAGGAAGCAAGGTGAAAATGCTGCATTGAGAAAAGGCACCAAGCCACATGGCTAAACATAGACAAGAATCACAGTTTAATTTAAGTTGTGAGAGCTAGTTAGTAATAAGCCTGAGTTAATAGGCCAAACTGTCTATAATTAATATAAGCCTCTGTGTGTTTCTTTGGGGGGACTGAATGGCTGTGGGACCACATGGGACAGAAACTTCCATCCACATTGTTCTTCCCTCTTGCTGGGGCTGTGGACCCAGATCCTACATCTAGAATGTTAACAAAGAGATATTTCCTAAATTACATAGTTTTTTCCTTGTGCATTCCAAGTTCTCTTGCTCTATGTCAAGACTCCCTGAAAAGAGAGGTTCAAATGAAATGTATGGTTTTATAGGGCTCCTTAGCCACATCATCTTTCTGATTGGTCTGACTAGAGGTGACTTGGGGTTGGATATGTCAAGACCCTCTGATCTCTGCATCAGAACTGACTCTAGCTGGTAAAGATCTGTCTTCTGTCTTTGCAAGGTGCTGTAACATTTAGATGAACAAGGAAGCTTGTCTTCTTTAAGACAAATGCTGGAAGGGAGAAATAGAAATAAAGTATGAAAAGTCATTTCCTCTTCTGATAGAGTCTTAGTTGTACTAGAGTTTGGATTCTTGGAAATATATCTTTAAGGATAAATGATGCTGAAGTAGATTTACTTGTGGTCCCTAAGATGTATGTCTATATCCTCATCTCTGCAACCTAAGTAATTGACCTCATTTGGGGAAAGAATGTCTGCTGATGTAAGGACCTTAGGATAAATCATCCTCAGCAGGTAAACACATGAGAAGTGTCTCTATATGAAGCATGTGGGAGAAAGTCACAGACACAGAGGAGAAATGTAAAGATGAAGGCCAAGAGAAGAGAGACCCAATACAGTCTAAGCAATACCTAGAACTGCCAGGTCCTAAGAGACAAGCAAGGATTCTCCCTTGAAGTCTTAGGGATGACAGTCCTACCAAAATGCCTTGGGTTCTTGTTCTTTAAAACTGAAGAAAAATAAACTTCTAGTGGTTAAAACCATCAAATTTGTTGTAATTTGCTATAATAGCTATGACAAACAAACACAAATACTATGTTAAACATGATCATTTCCTTTGAATTCAAAACCTGGGTCCCAGGATGTAGGTACCAAGGATCAGTTTCCTCTCTATATATAGATAGATATCAATTTTGTTTTAACGTTGAAAGAATATTGGAAAAATGTCTGGTGTTTATCCAAAAATAATTTTCTTTCAAGCTAATCCAGATTTTGGGGGGAAGTCCTGGCCTAGTTTCACAGACTTTGAATTCTTGTTCTTAAGTTAAAAGCAATGCCATTTTTGACTGCCACAAGAGGTATCTGATAGGGGATAAAAAGGAGTAAAGGGGAGACTTTCTCTTCAAATGAGTTTTAGACTTTTATGTAGGTTGGATGTTTCTAACCATGGGAATATTTTGACATTTGACACCTGGAACATTTAAAAGGACTTTCACTGTCTGGTTCTATATTCTCACTTTTTAAGCCAAGACAAAACATACAGGAAGGGTGAAATTGCTATTACCCTTCAGGAAATTGGAGACACGGTCTTCTCTATGCATTTAAATTGGCTTCTCCGTATTTTTACACATTTGTAAGGTCTGCAATAAGAAGCAGAAATGATACCTCCCTGTTACAATCATCATAAGGTCCCAAACAAGAAAAGCACCAATCATAACCACGGGTAAAATTAAATAATTGTACTTTTGATTTATTCTTACAGTACCCTAGTATGGTAGTTAAAACCTTACTTCTGAATGCTTGATAGCTGGAGAACTGATGTCAAACTGGTTTCCTCCAAACCAGCCAAAACCTCTGGTAGGAGAGCTCTGCCTCACAGACGCGTGTATTATGAGTCCAGGTCCTAAGCGTTTAATTCACTCATGCTCCTCACCTGCTAACCAAATTTTCAGGCTCCACTTCTCCTAAATTGAGCACAGAAGTGAATTGTTACCAGAAGATCTGTAGGTGGGAACAGCTGCAGGACACCAGTGATACCAGTGACATTCCCTTCCCAGCCTGTAATATGCAGCCTCTCTTGGGGTCTAGCCTACTGTATTCTCATTTCTCTCTTACAGTTCACCTGAGCCTAGGATAGTAACATCACATTTGCTAGGATACCAGTATGGATTTGCCAAAGACATTTTAAAGGAATGACATGTAAGGTTTCTGGAGAACACTAAATGGTGTTCTTGATGACAATGAGAATATGAGAATGGTTGGTGGATGTCTTACTTAGGGTTTTTATTGCCATGGCCATGGCAACTCATATAAAGAAAAACATTTAATTAGGGTGGCTCATTTATATAATTTCAGTTGTTTAGTCCATTATCATCATGGCAGGGAGTGTGGTGGCATACAGGCAGTCACGGTGCTGGAGGAATGGCTGAGAGTCCTGCAGGCAACAGGAAGTGGACTGAGACACTGGGCAGAATCCTGAACATAGAAAACCTCAAAGTTGGTCCCCCACAACGATGCACTTCCTCCAACAAAGCCATACCCACTCCAACAAAGCCACAGCTCCTAAGAGTGCCCTCCCTATAAGATTATGGGGGCACTATTATGAAATAGTTAATGAAATATATTCAAGATTATGAAATATATTCAAACTACCACAATGGGCATGCTTATCAAGACACAAGGAAGACAAGCATTACTCTGAAAGTGTGTCTCACAAAATTTGGAGAAGACAGACCCATAGTGGAGGGCAGGCTGACTCTAACTGAAATAGACACATTTTCACCTAACTATTTTATTCTGGATATCAAAATGTGGCCATGAAGCATTTAGGTGCCTTCTAGGTAGCACCTTGGCTAGTGACAATGCTGCTGCTTTTGGTATTGTTTGTGACTCCCTCAGGCTTGCCATTGATACACACCTGGCTGAACCACAAATGTCATTATTTTGTCTCTGTGCCTGAGGACTTTTTCTGGTCACTGCAGTTTTCTCAGCCAGCCCTGGGAACCCCTTGAACAGTAACCAATAGGAACTTAAGCATAAATAGCAAATTCTTCAAAATCTCAGCTAGCCCAGGTTAGCCACTGCTTGACAATACTCTCCTGCAGAAAGTACTCAGAGCCTTCCTATCACCCGTACCTTCTTGGTGATTTTTTGATCAACTCCAAATAAACACATACTTGTCTCACAGTCTGCTTCTACAGAAGCCAAACTAAGCACAGTTACTTGTGACCAGAGACTTTCGGCTTAAATGCCTCCTTTGTATATCCAAAGGCTTATTCTGTCAGAGCATTAGCTCATCCTTTCTAAAAAGGATCAGACATGATACACATACGGTTTAAATACATATTTTCTGTCTTGGTTTATGATGTAATTGTTATTCTAAAAATATTTCTAGGTCAACCATTTTTAACACAGAAACGACAGTGTTCCAGGGCGCCAAAGTGGAATCAGTAGAAGCCTGGAGCTGCATATAAATGCCCACACTCAAGCAGAAATAATGGGTGCTTCTGCCTTCTCCCTAAATATCAATAGAGCTAAGTGGAGAGTATATGTTTTCACAGTTCCCCTCCACATCAGCAAGATAATGTCAATAAAGTCACATCAAAATACTGGATTTTTTGTAAGATCTTTAATCATCTACTCAGAATGCTAAGGTGTGTGTGTTGTTGTTGTTGTTGCTGTTTGTTTTAGTCTTGTCATACAAAACACAAACCCTTTTTTAAACTAAAGAAGAAAGGATACCAGTACCAAGATCATCTGATAGTAGGCTTGCCAGACAGTATTTCTAAGAGTACTTTTCTGGGGGATGGAGAGATGGCTTGTTTTTAAAAGTACTTGCCACAAATGCATGAGAACTCATGTTGTATCCCATGCGGTAGCCACAGTGGCACACATCACACTGGTAATACCAGTCCTGAAGATGCAGAGACAGGGGCATGCTGACCATTTACTCTAGCCAATTAGCAAGACCAAGTTCAGTAACAGATCATGTCTCAAAAAATAAGGTGAAGATATGTATGTATAAAGAATATGAGGAATCCCAATGTTAGCTTCTGTCCTCTATGAGCACATGCATATAACAAATTGTACAACTTCTGCATGTGCACACACACACAAAAGAATGTATATTCTGTGTATATAAATATGCACATGTATGTATGTGTGCATATATAGAATATGAGGAATCCCAATGTTAGCTTCTGTCCTCTATGAGTGCATGCATATAACAAATTGTACACCTTCTGTATGTGCACACACACA
>LOEQ01005808.1:61883-84389 GCA_001685075.1 Bramus lutescens | reverse complement strand
CTTCCTTCCTTCCTTCCTTCCTTCCTTCCTTCCTTCCTCCTTCCCTCCCTCTCTTCCTTCCATCCTTTCCTTATTTATTTAATTTGCTTTACAGGGAGTCACAGTTCTAAGAGATTGCTTTGAATCTCTGAAGAGACTTTGGACTCTTGTTGACTCATGTTGAGACTGTTAAAAATAATGGGGGAATTTTAAAGGTCCAGTGGGATAAAGACATTAGTGGAATGTTGTAATCTGAATAAGGAATGTTACCAAAAGGCTCAGCCATTTGAGTGCTTGTTCCCCAGTTAGTTGGGGAGGTTAAGGAATGAACCTTCAGTATAGCCTTGTTGGAGGAAGCATGTCACTGGGGTGGGCTTTGAGAATTTATAGCCCCATTCTACTTCAAGTTCACACTCTCTACCCTATGTTTGCAGTTTAGATGTGATCTCTCAGCTCTGGTTACCTGCTGCCATGTCTTCTTTGTCCTTATCTGCTCCCACTCTGGGACCATAAGTCAAAATAAACACTTCCATAAGCTACTTTGGGTCATTGCATTTTATCACAGCAACAGCCAACTAACTAATACACAGCTACAGAATTCCTTGAACGCTCATGGAGATGAGCAAGAAGCTGAGGGCCTGCCCTGGCCTGAAGTCCCAGCTATTAGAGCCATGGTCAAGAAGTCCCAGAAGTAGCACTGTAATTGGCCAACAGGAGGCAGAGGGAATTAAGATAATGCTGAGATGATCTAACATCAGAGTAGAGGGTTATTTACAAATGGGCTCTCACCCTGAAACTCTGAGCTTCAACCGTGCAGCCCTTTATTGTCTAACTAGCCTTCTTAACGATGTAAATCCTGGTGTTGGTAGAAACCACAGAACCAGCTTTGCATTTTCTCATCCTGCTGCTTTCACAGAAATTCCATTTGTGTTACAATGAAATGTGAAACCTGGAAAACACATTAAGAATGAGCCTTTCCCTAACACACGCCACGCCACCAAAGCTACGTGAAGTAACTTTGCTAGACTTGCTGGGTAATTATTATTTAATTACTTTGTACTTTGGACAGGCGCTGGGAATAAAATTTGGTATTCACATCAAGTGTACTCTGGGGGCTCAGGGTAGATGGCTCTATTACTCCATTCGGGAAGATGAGTCTCAGCTTAGAGGCTGGGACCCTGAGTGGGAGATCTTGTTTATGCAACCAGCTGATGAGCCCCCAAAAGACTGAAAGGTGGGGCTCCATGAAGGAAAGGGGGTTGTCTACGGATGAGCACTAATGAAACTGAGGACAGCCCAACCCTCCTAGAGAAGGTGTGTAGAATGATAATACTCAAGACTCCACCTTAGAGTGGGAAGAAGACATTCAAGAGACCAAGTGCCTTCACAAAAGAACGGCTTGAGGTTCTTTCAAGTCTCAGAGTCTTTCTATAGCCTAACATACGACTCAGAGGCCACCTGTTTTCTTATCTCTTTCTCTCTCCTCATTCCCTTCCCAGTAGATAACAGCTGTAGTGGAAGACCAGAATGTTTTCAATTCTGTCTATGGAGAACAGCTTGTAAGACAGAAAGGAGTTGATTCTGGCATTTTCTGTGCTTGGGTTCTGGTCTCAGATCCATCCTTTTTGGCAGAATGACCTTGCAGGGAGGATCTAGGCTCCTTGAACTTCCTTTCTTGCATGCTCTTTGAGGCTGGTGAATCTACTTCACCAGCTTTAGATTTATAAGAGGGTTAAATCACAGTTAGTGCTTTGGATTTGGCATTGGGAGGAGCTCAGGGAACCCCTCACAAGAGGCGGGGAGGATTGTAGGCGTCAAAGGGGTCACCAGGAGAACATGCCCTCAAAATCAACTAAGCAGGACTGATAAAGGCTCACGAGACTGAAGCAGCAGCACAGAGCCTACATGGTCTGCACTAAGCTCTCTGCATAAACGCTATGGTTGTTTAGCTTGGGGATTTTGTAGGACTCCCAACAGTGGGAGTGGGGACTGTCTATGACTCTTTTTCTTGCTCTTGGAATCCTTTTCCTCCTACTGGGCTGTCTCATCAGTCCAGCCTTGATGGGAGGGTTTTTGCTCAGTATTATTGCATCCTGTTATACTGTGTTCAGTTGATATCACTGGGAGCCCTGCTCTTTTCTGAAGGGAAATGGAGAAGTGGTGGACCTAGGGAGAGGGGAGATGGGGTACTGGGAGGAGTGGAGGAAGGGGAGGCTTCAGTCAAGATGTACTGTATGAGAGAAGAATAAATAAAAAAGAAAAATAAAAGACTCCAGTTTGGGAAATAAGGCAAGGCAGATAAGTAAACAACACCCAGCAGAGAATTCCTAAAATTGTCATATACAATATAAAATTTCTTTAAAGCTGCTGCATTAGTTACTTTTTTGCTGCTCTGATAAGACGCCATAACCAAAAGCGGCCGATAGAAGAAAGAGTTTATTTGGGTTTAGGGTTCCAGGGAGGTTAGGAATCCGTTCCAACAGGGAGGCATGGGAACAAGTGGCAGGCATGGCTGTAGGATCAGAAAGCTGAGAGCTCACATCTTGAACAACAAGCATGAAACAGAAAGCACCCTGCAGACAGCTCAAAGCTTTTCATCATAAAGCCCATCCCCAGTGATAGACTTCCTTCAGAATTGCTGCCCCACCCAAACCTCCTGAAACAGTGCCACCAAATGAGGACCAAGTGTTCAAATATCTGAGGCAATGGGGGGGCTTTCCACCACTCATGACTCTTCCCAGCAATATAATAAATAGATGGAACAAGAATGACAAGAAAACAGAATTCTAGGCTGTAAACTGGTGCTTTGTAATAGCTACTTTAAAACTTGGTACGCTGAAATGGTAAACAGTATCTCACGGTTTCCGTGGGTCAAGACTTTGAAAGCTGATGAACAGAGTGTTTAGCTGGGAGACCATAGTCACCAGGCTACAGTGTCCCGAGGGTTTGGCTGGGACTGGACAATACGTTCTTAAGATGGCACACACAACACTGGGTAGGTGGCTTCAGGCCACATGCGCTGCTCAGCAGAGCCAACGGAGTGCCCTGACAACGTGGCAGCGGGCTTCTCACACAGTGAATGACTGGAGGGGAGCCAGGAGGAAGCCCCAGTGTCTTTTATCACCAACACGAATCCCCATCACACCCACCCTGTTGTTTGTTAGAAACAAGTCATTAAGTCTGGCTCATTCAAGGGGAGGGTAATTAGTTCCCACATGTTGAAGGTAGAAGTCCTGGAACATGTTTGAAAAGAAACTGAAAGCAATGAAGCTAAGATTTACTTAGGTGTAAAGATGGTTCTGGTGGCCAGGAGGCAGGAGTATGGGAAACTAGGGACTCTGAAAATATCACCCTTCAAGAATTGTACCGTCATTGGGAGAATCCCACTCAAAGAGGGCATTTGTCTGCCTGGGCGTCAGCCTTGAGAATTTGTGCTTAAACTCATGCTACCACATAGAGTAAAACTCTCCAGACGAAGAGGGTCTGTAAAGTAAGGTCTCTGATTAGTAGAGTCTTCAAGTAATTATTAATTTTTGAGGAATATGAGGTGATAATCAGAGATTGGTGTTATAAGAACATCAGAAAGTCAGCAAAATTGTCCAAGAGACAAAAAAAGAAAAAAAAAAAGAAAAAACCCAGCTAGAAATGCTAAGCTGGCTCCACAGGAACTGCGATGGAAATGACCCTGGAACCAAGACAACTCGATTGCAATAAAGAGCGTGTTTCGGAGGGTGGTGGTCTTTTCGACAGAGCTTGGTGTGAGGCTTGAGGACACAGCAGTCAACTTAGCATCTGAACTGTAGACGTAATAACTACTTCAGAAAATCATGAGACGGAAGAGGACAGTCAGTGAAGGGGTACAGGGCAATGAACATGTCCTTCAAGAAGACACACTCACACACACACATACACACACACACACACACACGCTGCTACTGAAAAGTAATGCTATACTTCTTTTAGCTATTACAATGATAAGACATGGCTTTGTGCATGTCCTGGGGCCCCTTCCAGGGTGACAAAGGGCAAAGAACAGATGTGAACTTTAGTTTTGACTTTTTACAATGTGATCGCAGAGATTCAAATTATGGATTTAAATTGAGCTTTGCTAAAACTCAAAATGTACAGGTTGCTTTTATTTTTTTTTTTTCTGGTTTGCCTGAAACTCACTCTATGCACCAGGATGGTCTAAAAAATAACAGCAATTTACCTGCCTCTGCCTTCTCAGCGCTGAGACTAAAGGGAAGCACCACCAGGGTCAGCTAGGTTATTCACTTGGTAAGAATGGCTTTGTTGATGATATTATTGGGGGGGATGATCTTGGGAAACAATACAGTTTAAATTTTGATTTTCAGTTTTACATTTGTGTTTGGGGGTGGAGAGTGGGCGGGGCAGGCAGACACAATGGTGTGAGTCTGGAACAGCTTCTCGGAGTTGATTCTGTCCTTCTACCATGTGGGTTGCAGGGACCAAATTCAGATCATCAGGCTTGGTGGCAAGAACCTTCAGCTGCTGAGCCGTCTCTCTGGTCCCCAGTTTCCCAACTTTAAAGGCCTAGTAAACCGGGTGGTCTTTAGTGAGAATTTCCTGGAACTAGACCAGTTTCATGCTGCAAATTTCCACTGTGGGGTAGAAGAGACCTAAGCAGTCACATAAAAGCACTATGCCAGCTATGGTCTCCCCACAGGGATTTTTGCAAATCTGATGGCCTCAGCAGCTCATTCTTGGTTGGAAAACCATGGTCAGCCAGGACTATGATTAGACACACCTGTCTACCTAGGGGGTCTATAGAGTCATTGAATTAGATCTAGTGTTTGATAGTTTGGATAGTTAATTACATAAATGGATATTTACTTAGCATACGTAATCTGTATACTTGATCTGATACTGATATTGGTTGGCCAGCTGTACTGCCCAATGAGAGCAGATTATTGCTAAGAAATTGCATATGTGTAATTAGCAAGTCTTCAAACAAGCTTGGCAATCTCTTTATTCTAAATGGTCACACTTTATTCGCATGAATTTGAAGAATGGTAGAGGTGATATGTTAATAACTTGTCTTATTGTAACAGAATATCCAAAGAAAGCAACTTAAGGAAGGTTTTTGTTTTGTTTGATTGTTTGTTTTTTCCTCACAGAGTGTACAGTCCACCATGACGGGGTGGTCCTGGAGGTGGATGAAGCAGCTAGTCATGTTGCATCCCATCAGGCAGCAGGGGGAGACAATGCCGGAGCTCAGCATACTCTCTCCTTTCCATTCAGCCAGGCCCCCCTGGAATGGCGGTGCCCACAGTTAGCATGGGTTTTCCCAACTCTGTTCACCTAATCAAAAACCTCTTCCACAGACATGCTTAGAGGCTTGTCACCTAAGTAATTCTCAGTTCTGTCAATTTGATAATCAGTGCTGACTGTCACTATCACTTCTGCACACATGCCTTTTGGTATGCATCCCAGAGTATGTGTTGAGCATGCTGGGTGTAGTGAGATCGTTTGATATGCTCCAAGCTCCCCACTTTTGCCTACTCCCGGTCCTGAGAAATATAAGGTATCTTTTCATTAGGAGCTGTGTCCAACCAGCTGGAAAGCCCGGTGAGCAGTTTACATAATGCCAATTACCTCATTAGTTCCCCGTATTGTTTCTGGAACTTCCTCTTAGGTAGAATTCCCATCTCATCTCAGGCAGCTTCTAACTAACTAGACAACTGTTTCATTTTGTTAATGGTGACCTGGGCCTGGCTTTCTTGGCATTTATACCCAGGGTACCACATGCAGTCAGAGTGGAATTTTCCCAACCTCTAGTTTTCTTCCAAGTGCAGATGCCTTGGCTGAGGCCCGCAGGAAAGTTGGATGAGACCAGAAATGCTGTGTGGAGGGATGGCATGGGTAGTCTAGGAGAGTGTGCTGTGTTGGCACCGAAACACAGTGAGCATAAAGGGCTTCGTGCCCTTTCTGGCAGATCTCAAACTGTTCCTCCCATTCCTCCAAACATGTCCTCTCTGTCCCTCTGGCAAGGACTTTCCGGTGTGTTCTCCTAAAAACAGGGCACAGTTCCTTTCACTCTAGGTATATTTTGTCTGTTTATAAAACGAAGCCCAAAGAGGACACTGAAATAGACTTTCTGGAGGGAAACTGGCATTATATCAAAAGCAGGAACAAAAAAATCAATTATATTTAGGGGCATTTATCCAAAAGAAATAATCACATTCACTTGCAGAGGTCTAAGAACAGGGATTATCATCTTGGTACTGTTTGGCTGGGGGTTGGATTTTAAGTTGACTTCATAGGACCAGGTAACATCTATTTCCCTAATAGGACCAGGCAACGTCTATCTCCCCAAATATGTCCCCTGATTTAGGAGGCTCACACCAGGCTAACGAGTTGCTCAAGAGCCTCTTGAGGATGAAGTATCTGATACCCTTTGCTTGTTTGTTCTTTCACTCATTTTGGGGTATGTATGTGCTCATATGTGTGTGGACATGAGTGTAGAGACCAATAGCTAGTGGCCAAGGTCAGTGTCTTTCAGTGAGTGACTCTCCATCTTAGTTTTCAAGACAGGGTCTTTCATTGAACATAGAGTTCATCAGCTCAGCTAGACTAGTTGACCTGACCTAGAGAGCCTGCTGACTCTACCTCCCCAGCAAAGAGATTGTAGGCACGTGCTATACATCTCTTTAGGAGGTTCCAAGGTGCAGCAGGCTTTCTTTCGGGATACCAACCAGCTCCCAAATCATGACACAGAGAATTATTATTAATTATGAATGCTTAGCCTTATTTTATGCTAAGCTAGCTAGCATAAATAACTAGCTAGCTYCAATAACTTTAACCTGTTTCTCTTCRTCTATGTTTTGCCTTTCTTTCATCCTGTATGTCTTAGTCTGTGTGYGTCTGTCTGGCAGCTGCCTGGCTGGCAAGTCCCAGGCATCTTCTTCYCTTTCTCCCTCATTCTCTCTCTTCTCTGTCTCTTTCATTCCCTCAAGCCTAGATTGTTTCTCCTAGTTATTCTTTCTGCCTGCCAGCCCCTCCTATCCCTCTACTGCCTAGCTATTGGCCATTCATCCAGGTTATATTTATGAGGAAAACATATATTGTCTGATAATAGAAGATACATGTTATTTAAAGCCATTCTGAATGAAGAGTTAGAGAAAGGAGGAAGGGGTGTGTATGTGTGTGTGTGTGTGTGTGTGTGTGTGTGTGCGTGTGCTATAGTACACACACGGATGCTCAAGGACAACTTGGGGAGCCATTTCTGTTCTGTGGCATGAGCCCTGGGACTCAAGCTGAGGTCATCAGGCTTGGTAGCAAGCACCTTTACCTGCTGAGTGATCAACAGTCCACTTCTTTTCTATTTTATTATTTTATTCTTACCATATCAGATCAATAAGTATTGCTCCGACTTTAAAGGTAGGAAAACTGAGACTCGTAGCAGCTCAGTAATTACCACTCTGTGTCCGTGGTACTATGCAGTAGTATTGCTTTCTTAGATCCCCCAGCCTTTTGTGTTCCTGGCCCTGAATGGCAAGCTGAAGGAAGAACCCATGTAGACATTCTAGGAGAGTATAGGCTGGCACAGTGTATTAGAATGCTGTGCCCCAGCCAGCTATGGCTCACACAGTGGAAACGAGAGGACGAAGAAGCCCCTCTGCTTGTCAGTGGCAGCAAGCCTTCACTGTCGATGGGAAAGGTTCTTGAGCTTTCAGAAGTTCATCCAAGCCTCTGTGGCATGGAAAATGGACTGGAAATCAAGCTCTTCCTGGGAGTTTCTAGTTCAATCAAGTCAAATTACCTGAATCTTGATGTTCAGAAATGCACATATTTTACAATGTGATTGAAGGAATACTTCAGTCCTGGGTTTTTTACTAGCTATTCCACATTTATTTATTCCTCAAAATATTCACAGAAACCTACCTGATTAGACTTAATTGTAGTCAAACTGTTTAAGGTACTTGTTTCAACACAGGGCATCAGAATTCAGATTGGCATTACTCCATAGAAACACAGAAAATTTTTTTGTAAAACTGTACCCAATAAATTCTTTAAAATATGATACTACTTTATGAAAACTGCAAATCAGGACACAGCAGTTTCAGAAGTAAAAATTTGTTCCCTTTCCCCAAATAAGGATGGAGGGAGGGGGAGGGAAAAGGAAAGAAGAAAAGATGGGAGGGAGAGGAAGAAAGGAAAACAGGGAAAGAGGGAGAGAGGGAGGGAGGAAGGGGGAAGGAGGGAGGAAGGAGGAAGGAGGGAGGAAGGAGGGAGGGCACTGAGAATGTCCTCAGCCACATCAGGGACAGCGTCTTTCACAGTTGTCATCATTTTCCTTCCTCCAAAGGCACAGATTATATGGAAAGGTTTCTGTTCTACTATGTATACAGGAAGGAAACCTGAAAGGCATATAAATGAAATGAGAACATCATATGCTAGTTTAAATTCTTTCGGTAATGATGATTTCTGGAGACAGAATCCTGTTTTTCAGAGAACTGGGCCTGATGTTTGAGATTCCTCTGTGGGAGACTGGGGAGATGGCTCAGTGGGTAATGGTTGCTATGTAAGCATGAGGGCCTGAGTTTGAATCCCAGCACTCACTTAAAAGCTGGGCACAGTGGCATTTATCTGCAACCTCAGAGCAGGCGCTAGAGGGGAGAGGGTGAAGACAGTGAATGACCCTGTCCTCCAAATTAAGGTATGCAGCAATAGAGGAAGGTGCTCAATATCAACTTTTGGTCTATGCATATGCACACACAGGCAAGCTCACGTATGGGTACATACATACACACACACACACACACACACACACAACAGACAAGTGATTAAAGAGATAGTTAAAGTGATTGATTAAAAAAAAACTGAACTCTCTTTGGAAGTCTCTTTTGGATTACCTGGAAAACTAAAATGACTCAAGGTTAGAGTTAGCAGCTTGGAAAACACGAAGTTCTAAATTCAGGTGGTCGTTTAGAGTCTCTTTATATTGCTCAAGCTGGTCTTAAACTTCTGAATTTGCATGGCCTTCCCATCTCAGCCTCCTGGGTAGCTCTGGCTCTAGGGGTGCCTTTCTTTTCTCCCCCACTTCCCTGTCCCCCTCCTCTCCCTTTGACTTAATATTTACCTCTCGGAAAGATAGTCTACTCTTCCTTCTGCCTCCAATTAATTTCTCCAAGATTTCAGCCTGTTAGAGTGAATAGCAAACCCAGCAATGAGCTATTCCATCTTCCTCATTGTACACAGGAGGCAACTGGCCTCAGAGTAGTTACAAAACTTATCTGTGATGTTGGAATGACTTGCTGCAAAATAAAACTACCATCGACTGGGGAAGCAACAGATTTCTGAAGTTACATAGTTTGAACGTGAGTCCCAGTCATACCCTTTGCCTCTTGGTCTGGGGCATAATTGCATGACTGCAGTATCTATAGTACCATCTATAAATGGAAGCTAATAAAACATATATCAGGGTTGTGTGAACTAAATGAAAGATAAAAGAACATTTAGCTGGGTAGGATGAACATTCAGTAAACATCAATTTCCTTTCTTTAAAAGATAAGCTATAAAAATAAGTTAAATATCTAGGAGTTTTCCCCCCAATTTATTTCAGGACACACACAAATGAGGCAGCATTTCTGTTCTGAATTGATTTCTGCTATTTTTTTCATTCCTAGCAACCCTGTATATATTTCCTGAAAAATCAAAAAGAGAATTTTCAGTGATGACAGAATCCGGGATTCTCACGCTTCCCTCTGGGTGTCTGGACAGTATCACAGGAGGACAGGGACCTCCTTGACATGAGCTTGTGTCCCTCAGAAGGGAGCAGTTGATCAGGAAGAGTTGCATAGCAATCTCTGAGACTCAGACTCAGATTGGAATTAGAGAAACCATCAGCCAGAGTAGATAGAATGCAGTGACTATGAACCATAGCCCAATCTGTAACATGAGAAAGAAGAAAGGGTGGAGATTGCCAGGATCACCACAATAGCATGCATTTACATGTGTGCACACATGTACACCCTAAGTGCCAGGAAGGAGATGCTGTCAAAAACATTAAGTGGCTTGGACTTCAAGGAAACAAGCCATTCCCTATAGTGTTTTCATTGTTTTTTTCAGCATTATGAATAGATGAAGGAGAAACTCAGGAGACTGTAATAATATATCTCATGGTGATAAAAGATTTGATATGGCTCAGGAAATTTTATTTGCAAAATTAGCTATGGGATCACAAAAAAATGATTGTAGATAGACTACAAAGTATTAGGCTATAGGGAGCCCCAGAGAGGGTGGATAAAGTCGGATCTAAGGAACAATTTCATCATCAATTTGGAAGAGGGGGGTGAATTGTTCTCTGTTCATGAAAACTCACATGTCATGCTAAATCAGAACGGTGTGGGGACGTTTATCAGCCAAAGTTAGACACAAAATGGCACTAAGAAGACAGGAGAGCTAACCAAGAGAAGCTACAGCTCTACATCGATTTTTACTTCCCTCTTTGCACAGCGACCTGGGTGAAACTTTAATAGCAAAGTAGAGCTACACAGACGTGGAGAAGAAGATGGAAAACAGCCAGGAACACTTGTTGAAACAAGAATTAGCGGGGGCACTCTCACGTGCCAAATTCTGCTCTTGACACTCCTGGTAAGTTAGGTGCTCAGAGGAATCTTAGATAAAGATACAACGTCGTAAGATGTAAGAATCCTAGGACAGAAGGACTCACAATCCACGCATCCCTCAGTATTTCTAGGAACTTGATTCTAGACTAACACAAATTCTCCCAGCGCTTGGCCACAGTACAGAGATGAATTCATACGCAAACTTTTCATACAAAAATAACATCATTCAGCCCAAGGGATGAGTATAGGAGAGATGAAGCAAGGTTTTAAATGGACCATCTCAAGTAACTCAGGGGAGGAATAGCACACCGTGTTCCCAGAGGCACATGCAATGGCGTTTGGGAATAACATCAGGGGCGATCCTTGATAAATGATGATGTAGTGTTGTCATGGAGCCTTGCACACATCTGCAAACTGTCCAAGTCCAGACAGGCAAGAGAACTGGATGCAGAGAGAGTCCCAGCTCGTAATCCATCAAGCCATGTCAGAGAAGTCACTCCCCACCCTAATCATCCTCCCTGTAAGACTGAGGAGCAGGACTGACTTGGGATTCAGAAGCTCAAATTCCTTCTGGGTTCAGAGGAATAATGGCTGCCAGAATACCCCTTCTTATCAACCTCCCCAGGCCTGTTATTCATGCCATTCTGGCAACAGAACAAACCTTTGCCAACAAAATGAAGAGGATACCTCCCTGACCTAGTTCCTGAACCAAGGAAGTCAGGAAACATTGGCATATGGTTTATTTCAGTGACTCAAATTGTATAGGAAGTTTCTGTACCAGGGATTTTCTTTTAGCCATCAACTAGCTCCCAAATCATAACACAGAGGTTTATTATTAGTTTTGAATGCTCAGCCTAGCTTAGGCTCATTTCTGGTTAGCTCTTTTAACTTAAGTTAACCTGTTTCTCTTTATCTACATTTTTGCCTTGGGCCTTTTAAACCTTCATTTCTTTTTGTGTATCTTCCTTTCACTGCTTCTTGCTTCCAGCTGCTGGCTGCCTTGCTTCTAGCCCTGGGCATTTCCCTCTCTTCCTCCCTCATTCTCTTCTCTTTCTCCTTTCCCCTCTTCTTTCTCCTCCTATGTATTCTTTCTGCCTATCAGTCACGCCTATTCTTTTTCCTGCCTAGCTATTGGCTGTTGGGCTCTTTATTAGACCAATGAGGTGCTTTGGGCAGGCGCGGTGAAACAAATGCAACACATCTTCACATAATTAAACAGATACAGCATAAACAAGTGAACACATCTTTACATCATTCAGAAAGGCAGCAGAAACAAATGTAACACACCTTTACATAGTTAAAGTAATATTCCATGGCATAAACAAATGTAACAAATCTTTGCCCTGTTAAAATAATATTCACAACTAGTTTCTATTGGTGGATGTGGGTTCTGTGAGGACAGGAGTCCTCTCCCACTGAAGGCATTCACGCACTCTTGTTACAACACTCAGCTGGGTACCATTATCACTCTTCTTACTAGATTCCTGAAGAGAAGAGAGAGTGGAAGAATATAATAATGAGGAAAGCAATGCCCATGACGCAAGAAGTAACCATAGGACCCAATTTCAGTCTATTCTGAAGAATCTAGGCTTGTCATCTTAGAGAATCAGAGCTGGCTACATGCAAAATCTTTACAAGAACAATGTCCCATGAAAGCAAAATGTGAGCCACAAATATAATCTTAAAGCTTTCAAAAGTAACTGGTCAGGGGTGGCACACATCTTTAATCCTGGCACTCAGGGAGGCAGAGGCAGGTGAATCTCTGTGAGTTCAAGGCCAGTCTGGTCTACAGTGTGAGTTCCAGGACAGCCGGAGATACACAGAGAACCCCTATGTCTCAAACACACACACACACACACACACACACACACGTTACTCTAAAAAGTAGATATATTTTACTTAACCAAATACGTCAAATTTGTATTGTCAAGTATAATCAACATAAATATGTAAGTAATATATTTTAACTTCTTTTGTCCCCAAAGGCTTGGAAATTCAGTATGTATTTTACACACACAGCACATTTCTATTTGTGCTAGTCATAGGTTAGGTGACAGACATACTCACAAAGCTAGTGGCTATAGCATTGATGAAGTTCTAAACTGAACAGGTGAGAGAAAGGGAGGTGACTGAGAGGCAATAAAACACCCATGCTTCGGAATACAGGTATATCAGAGAACACATCAAGAGATGTGTCACTCATAAAAATGATGGACTCTACTCCTTTTGTTTCACAATTTATGATTAAGCCTACAGATAGTAAAATCCAATCTTCCTGATTCACAGTTCTAAGGGTTTTGACAAATGCAGTCCAATGTGGAAGATACGCGATTAAAGATGAAGAACACAGGAAGACTCAGAATGGCCTCCTAACAACAAAATACTGCCTCCTGCCGCTCCCTCAGTCTGCCCTCCACACCTTCTAAGACCTGTGAGGACCAATCTGCTCTGCAGGCTATAGCTCTGCCTGTCCCAGAGTGTCACATGACTGAAGTCGTGGCACTCATTCAGCAGCATGCATTAGTGATCCATCTGTGTCATTGCTATGGTTGGACCAGGTTGTCTAAAAATGATTGCGCTGTTTCCCCTGTTTTAAAAACCAAGTCCTTTTACTAATATATCCACTTACATTCTTTTAATACTGTTTCTAGGAGTTGGAGGCCTAACAGTGATCATGAAAACCTTCCTTTTCTCTTGATTTTGTAGGTCATGGCATGTTCTCTGCTCTGTTCCATTTGAATATAAACAAGCACTATTTACTGAGATGACACCTACTCTCATTTCTCCGTAAGCTGCCACATAGGGGCATATGAGTGGTGCCTTTCTTGGGGTGTGCTAGTGTGTTATATGTTAGTATGTACATTCACGTCTGGGGGTGGCTGTGCATGCTCATGTGACTTGTGTGTGCAGAGTGGCAAACAATCCCAGGTGTCACTTCATGCGCCATGCACATTTAAACAAAATCAAAACAAGAGTTTCTTCTTTACCTGGAGCTTACCAGCTAGGTGAGGCTAGCTGGAAAGTGAGCACCAGAGATCCACCCGTGACTGCCTTTGCAGTTGTGGGAATATAAGTTCCACCAGGACTGGCACTTTTTAAATGGATTCTGGGGGTCAAATTAGGGTCCCTGTTCCTAGATGGCAAACATTTTACTGATTGGGTCATCTCCTCAACTCCAGGCCCCTTCTTGTGTCATCTTTATTCTGCCCCATTGATCTATGGGTTCATTCCAATAACACAACACACTGCCTGCATTGTTACAATTGCTCAGTAAGGTTTGTCCTGCAAATTTGTTCTTTTTCAAAATTCTTTTGGCTATCTCAGCTCTTTCCTACTTTATATAAAAGCTACAAATGATTGGTCAATATCAATGGAAGATCCCTTTGAGGATTTTCTAGGGATTTCTTTGAACCTCTAGATCAATTTGGAAAGAATTGCCATGTGAACAAGTTGGTCAATCCATGAACATATTAATCGCTCTGGTTTTGCTGTTGTATTTTTAATTTTTAAGATACTAATTCTGCACTTGTTATTATTGTAAACAGTATTGTTTTTAAGCATCAATCCTAATTTATATAGAAAGAGTCAAGTAAATTTTATATATTTATCATGCATCTTGCATTCTTACAGAACTTAGTTCTAGGACCTCTTTTGTACATCCATTGAGATTTCAGACTATAAAGAGCTGTGTTATCTATGACTAGATATTATTATCATTTCTTTTGCAATCTGTGAGCTTTTTATTTCTTTTAATTGCTCATTGGCATCCCTAGGAATGTTAGTGTGCCACAGACTAGTGAGATGCTGCCCGCATCTCAGGAGAGAGGAGGCATGCGGGCTTCCCCAGTGCTGCTAACTGTAGTCTCCTCCAAGGTGCCTTTTGTCTTTGAAGAACATGAGTTTATAATCAGGAATAGATGTTGAATTTTGTTTTTAAAAGTCTCTATTAATTCTGAAAATCAATTACTTTTCTTTTAGGTACCCACTACATGTCAGAAGTTCTAAAAGAAAATTTATTCTGTGCCAAAGTTCTTGGTTTCGTATAGGTCAAAGTTTTTGTCTTATATTCTATTCCTTCTGCCTAAACCTTTGACAACTTTTCCTGCAGGGTAGATATACTGGCAGAAAGTAATATGTTTTGTTTGTCTTATTTAAAAAAATACTTATTTCTCCTCATCCTTCAAAGATATTTTTCCAAGTATAGCATTTGGGTTGACATTTTCTTGTTCTTCGAATTCTTGTTATTTTGATAAATTTTGGTTTGTATAGTTTCCAACAATAAATCTGTTGTAATTTTTATTTTTGTTTTACTTCAATATGTAATGTTATTTATTTATTTTCCCTTAGCTGCTTTAAGATCATTCCCTTGTTTTGGATTTTATCATTTTAGATATGATGTGGTTACATACAGGATTATATTTATCTTATTTGTCTTTCTTTGAACTTAAAAAATATATATGTGGTATTACTATGTAGCCTGGGTTACTCTCTAGCAGGAGAACCTCATGATCTACCCCCACTCCCAACATGGATGCTGGAATTATAGGTGTGCACCACCACACAGGGTTTCTCTGAACAATTAAATCTGCGATTTCCTACCTGTCATTTACTTGAGGGAAGAAATCAGATCTTATTGATTCTTTCCTTTTCTCTCTTCTGCTTCTAGAATTCTAAATAATCCATGCTAAACCATTCATTTCCCTAATGCTCTTAAACACCTACTTCTTCCCCGCCATATTTAGTGTGACTCTGTTTGGTCATTTCTATTGACAAAGTTTGAAATTCATCAATCCTTCCTCAGTTGGGTTGAGTCCTGTTGAGACCCCTGTGAAGCCTTGGTCATCTTCAACTCTTCCATGTGACATTCGCCTATGCTTTCCATCCCCTGTCTAGATGACCCACCTTCTCCCCTATATTGTCGTTCTTTCCTATTAGAGCTATTAACTTTCTGAAGTGGTGGTTTTGGAGCTGACACTGTTTATCTTATGGATGATTATTGCTAATTGAAAGGTTGTTTTTTTTCTCTAGAATCTTTAACAGATTCACCAATTATTTTATTTCTTTGTATGAAAGTTTCAATATGTTGCATAGTTGAGTCTGATTTTGTTATCTGGTTTATCCCTTTGAAATGTTATTTTACTTGTTTGTGGTCATTCTTAATTGCTTATAATTTCTACTGAAAGCTGCTTAGAGTAGTGGAGACTGAAATGCATAGGTTTGTGACTGGGAATGAGAGTGCCTTTCCTATGAAATTGAATTGAAATTTATGCCCTGGCAATGCTGAAGCATGCATGGGCAGTCCGTATATGGCAGTTCTGTTGAACTTCTCTATATTGGGTTTCTTGGTCTAAGTTGATGAGGATGACTGACCAGGCCTCTTCCTCAAGAGGGTACCAGATCTCATTACAGATGGTTGTGATCCACCATGCGGCTGCTGCTGGGAATTGAACTCAGGACCTTGGGAAGAGCAGGCAGTGCTCTTAACCCCTGAGCCTTCATGTCTTTAAGGTAGAGCTTTACATCACTCTGGTAAGAAATTAAATTGTGTTAGGACTTACTATGGCTATTAACTGTTTACAGTGTACCATCTACTACACATCTGTCTACTGATAACTTGTACTCAGGATGGGGTATTGACAAAGGTTGTCAGCGTCTGCTTCAGCCTTGATATTAGATGATATCATCCTGTTGAACTTGAGAGACCAGTGTCTTTTCTCATAATTGGCCCAGCAGTGTTCTGCTGGTCATTGACATTTGTTAGCAGGGTGGGGTAACAAGGGTACTGTTTGCTGTTCAGACAGTGCCTCGGACATAGGTAGTCATTGTGCCTCTGAGTCTGGAGCGTTATTACTGCCTTCTCATTTCCCCTCTTTCCTTCAAGTTTAGAAGTTTTTGTGCTTTTTTTTTTCTGTTTTTCCCTCAGCTGCAGTGGGTTTTCACAGTGTCTGAGAGTAAGAGTGCTTGCTTCCCATTTTTAAGACTTCTGTTCCGTGGAGAAGTAGGGGACTGCCATAAAATGGGTAGAGATCCCTACCTTCCCACAGTCCTGCCATTCAGCTCTTGAAAACACTGCTGTCAATGGATGCTTTTCCAAACCTCAGCATCATTTCTGTGCGTGAGAGCACACGGCAGTGTTAGTGGGAAGGGATATACAAGTGTGTTGAAATCGAGAGGTTCTATGCTATTTACATTACTAACCTATACTTGGGGTTTTGTTTTGTTTTATCATTTTTTAAAAATGATTTTAGGTAAATTCTTTTTTTGAAGTATCTATTTGTTTCTGTATGTGTGTGTCTGAATGTAAAGATATCTACTGTATGTGTAAAGTATCTGAGGAGACCAGAAGATGGTGTCAGATACCCTGGAACTGTGGTTATAGGTGTTGATGTTCTGTCACGTATAGCTGCTGGGAACTAAACCTGGTTTCTCTCCAAGAGGTTAAGAGCACTTGCAAGTACCAAGTCATCTCCCCAGCCTCTGAGTGAGGTTCTATCAGGGTCCAGCTTTATCTGTCTAGGCAAGAACATGTTTGGAACTCCATTTTTTTCAGTCTCCTGCCATCCCTAATAGATCTCTAATAGGGCAAATAAGAGCTGTAGACTTGCTATTTGGTGTGTGTGTGAATGCGCATGCATATGTGTGAATTTGTGCATGTGTATATAGTACATTGTTATTGCCCATTGTTGTTCTCATGAAGGTAAGAGTGATGGTCTTCTGGTTTGCACCTCCTTAGGATATTTAAGAACTCCTTCTGTGTTTGTTTTGTGTGTGTGTGTGTGTGTGTGTGTGTGTGTGTGTGTGTGTAAGAGAGAGAGACTGACGTCATAGATCTGATGTGTGTTTGAGGCGGGGTCTCATTCTGTCCTTCCACATACCTTGGTCTTTTCTTTGGTATGATTTCCACACATTTTAAAAAACAGGTCCAGATAAAGAACAGAAAAGCCTATTCCTCTCAAACATAAACAAATCACACCTTCCATGCTGGGTTTTATCCTTTGGCGTATGCTACAAAGTCCTTTATGGATATTTTCCTATTGTTCTTTTTATCGAGTCAATAAAACCTCCAGAATTTTCTGAACTTGAGAAGATGTAAATCATAACACAGTGAATTTAGTTATCCTTCTAACACAATGCAGGAGCTTTTTCCAAACTGCATTTCCCTTTTCAAAAGTATAAAGCCGCTAGGCTATTCTGTTATTTCACAAAAGACATCCTTCAATTAGTAGTATGTCAGATGAAAGGGACCCTTTGAATTGTGGCATCATTCTGAACATAAGAAAACAAAGTCTGCACCTGTCATAACTGGGAGATGAGGGCATGACTATTCTATACATTTCTGATTAATCAAAATCCATGTGAAAATATCAGTCAGATCAGAGGAGTCAGAATTGATTAAGCCACGTTTAGCGTATCTGTATTGTTCTGGTATCACACAGATTATAATAGAAGCCACTCTGATACTGTAGGAACAAAAGACTTGTCAACCTGACACTATTTTAAACACAGAAACAAATGGAATCTTGCAAACCAATTCTGATGAACTAAACCTGACTCTACCTTGAAAGGCATAATGGTATTTTTATGATTTTAATATGGTTATCAGCAACCCCTTCTCTTCTAGGGTATCTAGACACATAATCTTCACGTGGTTGAAAAGTAAGATCTTCAGTTTTAAAAATGGATGGCCTGTGTGTGCCAGCCGCATACAGGAAACCACGAGGCATACTTGTTTCTGGGCGATTAAAACCTCACTTGAAAAGACTGCTTTGCACGTGGAACTTTTCTGGGCATGGGATGGATGGTCTTTTGTCTTCAAAGAGCTTCAAAGGATATGGGGGGGGCAGGGTTGCAGAGCCGGGACTCAGAAGTGTGAGGTAAGAATGGCATCAGCATTGTTATACTCAGATGGTAACCAGGGACCCTTTCTCCTTGCCTCCCTCTCCCAAATCCATTCAAGCAGAAAGAGAAGAAACCAATCAATCCCAACCTGACTTCTTCCGATTTCAGCGGTGCTAGGAAGACTGGCGACCCAACTTGATGCTAAGGATGTAGAGGTGGAGGCAGCTACAGGAGCTCCTCCGAGCCTGGCGGCAGGAGAGAGTGCAGTGGGCAGATGTGGACAGAATGGCCTTGTGGAAGCGCTGCTCTGTTGCGACCTTTACTGTCCTACTACTCACCTGAGGTTCAGGCCTTACACGATAGAAGAAGCAGGGAGGAAAGCGGAGCACACACATAAGCACGCCCCTACTGTTCTTTGTTTTCTCTGTTCTGAAATTCATTCCCATTTGGCTCCCACAGCCCTTTCCTTGGGGAACTTGGCAGCCTCCCTGCCTCCAGCGATGCTCATCGGCCTTTCTGATGTAAGCACCTGTGGCTGCTCTCATCTCCCTTAGCAGAAGGTGCGGTGGTGCGCTCTTTCACTAGGCTCCCGTGTGCGTTAGGTTCCATTTCTGCCAAAAGCTATTAGTGCTTTCATTAAAGTCCATTCTCGCTTTTGTATTTTTTTTTTAAAGATGGTAATAGCTCTGGGGACAACACAAATTTCAAAATCCACAATTTGCTCCATTTCAAACCTGTTAGCAATCAGAACCACTTTGTGAGCTTGTACCAGGCTCCTACTTCAGTATCACGACAGCTCTCCCCAAATGGAGTCAATTTCAAAGAATCTCACTTGCCACCCCCTTTTGCTTTTTGTTAGTTCAACTCTACTGCTTTTCATATTTACTTAATATCCACAAACATTATCCCCTGGCAACTCATTGGAACCAGTGTGTAATTGTATGGCATTTGTGCAGTGCGGGCCTGCGCTTCAAATCCAAAGCATGCTCACCCTTTCTTTGTATGGTGCTTTGTTGTTCTTGTCTGTTTAGTTGGTGTGGAACTCCATTTAAATAAACCCACTGGGAGGAGAAAAAGAAAGCTAAAGCATTTTAGAATCAGAATCATCTCAAATTCTCTAGAGGAGATATCCATCTTGAGAAGAATTGCTCTAAGTGTACTTCATTTACACCAAACCTGCCACACCCACAGCCACAGCACCTTAAGCAGATGAGAAGCGATTACAGGACTTCTGACGTGGTGTGTAAGAAGCTTGGGAGACACAGCAGCAGAGGTTGCTGAATGACCATTCTGTGTTTGAAGAGAAGTGAATCCAAACTATCACACCCACAAACCAGAGAAGCAGACAGGCAGATAGACCTCTTACACAAAACTGTGCACAGGAAAATCTAAACGGAAAGTGACGAATGACGGGTGGCATCGTGTGCACAAATCTCAGGGTTAAAACCTCCAGGGAAAGGAAGCCATCAGAGCATCGTGTGTCCATGTGAACTTATCTTAGTGCTCCACCAGGTTCTCATAGTACCAGAGGAAAGCCCTGTCATAGTTCAGCAGTGACAGAGAAAAAGGCACTGTTTTGGAAATATGCGAGAGTGTTTTGTTCTTCTTACTGAGGTCTGCCCTCAAGAGAAACTGACCAGAACTAAACTGTTGGTTTTCTTGTAAAGTCCAATGGCTCTGAGCTCGCCTACCATGTCCAAAGACTCACACTGCATTAAGTAGGTAGGGTGACACACGTCTAGAATCCCAGCCCTTGAGATGCAGAAGCAGGAGGATGGGAAATCCAACGTTACCCTCAGTTACTGACAGAGTTCAAAGTTAGCCTGGGATACAAGAGACTCAGTCTCAAAACCAGCAAACATATCAACCAATGGACCAAAGAAGGGAAATACATAATCCAGCATCTTCTAGCAATATCCAGGTGGGTTTGCAGTGGAGACACTAAGAAGTACTTGTGAAGTTCAGAATCCAGAGCCAAAACTCAATAAAAGATCAAAACTTAAATTATTGGACTACGAAACATTTGCCTTTTCTACATCTACACCCCATGACCAAAGGCCTATTTACAGCAAGTTCCCCCCTAAATATTTTGTCTAGATAGCAAAGTCGAAAAAATAAAAACCACACAAACTCATAACAAGACAAAACAAACAAAAACTAACTTGAAGAGAGAAGGCAAACATTAAAATTGAATTCAGCTATACTAGGGATGTTGATGTTATCAAATTTGGAAGTTTAAAATATCTACATTTAATATGCAAGTGGCTGTCATGGACAAAGCAGACACTAGGAAAGAATGAATGGGCAAAGTAGAAATAAGATTTTAAGTGGAAAGAGAGATAGAGAAAGACTAGAAATTGAAACGACCATGGGAGAAGCAAACACTGTCTCTAGCGCATGTTCTGGTAGACTAGGCATGGCTAAGGAAATGTCACTGATCTTGAGAATATTACAGTAGAAACTTACAAAACTAAAAAGGGGGGGCAGAAATAAGCAAACTTCCAGTAATACTAAATTTTCTATAGTTTTAAATGATGCAACAGAATATATGACACTCTCTACAAGGAGAAAAACAGAAGGGAGCAGAAGAAATACTCTAAAAATGACTGATAATTTTCCCTAAATTAATAGTAGACATTGAGTGACAGCGGAAAAAGGATAAAATCAAACATACAAAACAAAACAAACTAAGTGGATAAATATCAGAAAACTAGCCCTGGGCATATCCCTTTCAAACCACAGAAAATACAACAGGGGAGAAAAAAATCCCAAAATAACAAAGAGAGAGAATAAAGAGGCCTTACAAAAATAAGAATCCCACCTGACTTCCGAGAAGCCATATACAAAAAGAAAACAGAGTAAAATATTAAACGTTTTGGCAGAACTATTCCCCACCACCAGGAATACTATTCTGTGTGTTGTCCTTGAAGAGTAAAGAGGGGCATGGAGAAATGACTCAGTCCTTTAAGAATGCATCCTGCTCTTGTAGAGGAGTCAGAGTCTACAGCCTTCACACACAGGTCCAGAGACTCAGTGTCCTAGGCTGGCCTCTGTGGGCACTTCATACATGTGAACTCCCTCCCTTCCTCCCTTCCTTCCTCTCTCCCTCCCTCCCTTCATCTCTCTCTATGTATTTCTCAAAGAACAAAATAAATACTTTAAAAAAAAGAAAAGAAAGACTTACTCAGGCATACAAAAATGAAAGGAATTTGGTACCAAGAGAAAGGACTTGAAAGAACTATCAGAGGAGGCTTTTTAGAAAGAAGGTGATTAAGCTTGGGTAAGATGGAGGATGAGAGTCTGCTTCAGTGCGAGCTGGTGAAGGAAGAAGTCAGAATAAGAAAGCATAGATGTTATCTCAAATAGAGAAACAGGTGGAAAGAGCAGTGGGGGAAAAGATGTGTAACGCGGAGAATCACCTGCCCAGGGGTGGCACCACTCACCGTGGGCTAGGCACTCCTGCACCAATTAGTAATCAAGAGAATGCTCTCTATGTATGTCCATAGGGCAGTCTGATGGAAGCAATTCCTCAATTAAGATTTCCTCTTCGCTGGTGTGTCAAGTTGACAGCAAGAATTGCTGTCACAAGTCTCCCCCTTATCAACTAGATACATACGCACATCGCTCTCAGACATATCCTTTCTTTCTTATTTATCCCCATGGTCTGATATTAAAATTATAATATAAAATATAGTACAACATTAAAAGTCCTACAGGGAAGTAAGCAAAGCACAATGGTTGTTGCAGAAATTATGTCCAAAAGCAGTTCAGTCTGTCCTCCATAGGAGGTGATGGGGATTGAGCCTTCAAGAGAAGAACCCTCAGTAAGAAAACCCCTCCTCCAGAAAGAAAAAGAAAAGCAAAAGAGATACCCAAACCAAATCACAACACTGATGTGGGAACTCTTTCAGCTATTGCTTTTAAGATACTGGCCCACTTTGGGCATTGTCTCATATACTATAAGTGTAGATAAAAAGCATGCGTGTGTTTGTTTTGCTGGATTTGGTTTTAGTTTTTTAGCATTGGCAGAAGACTGTGGATCGTTACCCTTACTGTGAGTTTATCCCCAAATAAATAAACCTTTGTTATACTCCAT
>LOEQ01005808.1:13802-34688 GCA_001685075.1 Bramus lutescens | reverse complement strand
ATTATTAGAAATGGGTTAATTAAGATGTGAGAGTTAGCCAATATGAGGCTAGAAATAATGGTCCAGGCAGTGTTTAAATGAATAGTTTCTGTGTTATTATTTCCAGGGCTAAGCTAGCCATGCGGGAATCGGGCAGGACGAAAAACAGGCCTGCTCGCCTCATCACTACAAGTTTGTTACCTTATTTTGATAATTTAGGGCAAGCATTAGTGTTCTTTGAAGTCAAAGCCTTCTTGTACTTCTTAAATTAAGAAGAGAACCATTTCCATCACTTATTAGTTCCCTCACACTGAGCATCTGAATGGCCTTAGAAAACAGCCCTGTGAGTCTCATCTCTGGCACAGGACTGGTCTGGGGTCACTTTCAGCACTAACTGCTCAGAGAACCAGGGCTGTCGGGCTGATGTTCCATACCACAACTTCAGTCCTATTCATCCAGAGAGTCCATCACCTTCACTCTGAAATCTGGCTCCCATTGGGGTTCCTCCAGTTCCCCTTGTATCTATATATCCCTTAACATAAGTATGGGCAGGGGTTGCCCAAAGCCTTACTTTGTTCTTTGTGAAAATCAGGGTCCCTGAGTAGATGTCTAACACATTTGTACCAAAAACAGTGGGTTTTAATTACTGTGTGGCCATGAACATATTATATAGAGAAGAGTTTTTGTTCTTATTTTGTTTTGCTTTTTGGAAGTCTACAGACTATACTGTAGAACCCAGAAGAGGGTTGAATAGTCATTTTTTTTGACAAATGCAAGAAAATGAACATCTCTGGGGTTCTGAGTAGAATAAGGGAAGTATAGCCACATTCCAAACACATTGGCCAGGGGCAGGAAATACTGTAATGAGCAACTGCAGCCATTACCTAGTATTCTGAAACCAGAGAAAGGTTGCTAGACTTGTGTAAGTATTATTATATACCCACTAGAGACTTTGAATACCCGCTGAATGCCTGTAGAAAAGTCTTAGTCCCCAGCTTGGGACCACTGGGAGGTTATGGAACCATTAAGAAGGGGATCCTGGTTGGGAGTCTTGGATCACTGAGGCTAGGCCCTTGAGAGGGTGGGGATGCAGGTTGTACAGCCTCTCTCCTACCTCCTTTTGCTTCCTGGTCACAAGGGCAAACACATTTGTTCACTGCATTCTCCAACAATCATGTGCTGCCTCAGCAAAAGCAGTGGGGACTCCTGGACTGACACCTTGAAACTGAGAGCCAGAATAATGCTTTTTCTTTCATAAGCTAATTAGAGGGTGATAGTTTGCCATAGTGCTGGAGTACTGACCGACCGATGTGATGGAGATCCTACACAGCACATCAAATGTGGATGCAGATTCTTGTAGCTTTTCATATCAAAGTTTTTCACATACTTTGCCTCCAGGCTGGTCCATAATTTATCCACAAATAACAAGATCTGGTAAATGACAGTACATGAATCCTAGTCTTTAGTCTTCTGAGAAGGGCTTTCCAGTGTCCTCTCTCAACCTCCTGGAATGAAGCTGCTTTGTGAACCAACCCATCCTGTCCCCCCTTGCCTTCCTTCCTCTTCCATCCTTATCCTGCCATCTTTCCCATAATAAAGAGTTTGAAGATTAAACACTGTACTTCAAAGACTCTTTGGAGGTAGTGATGAAGATTCTGTCTAGGCCTGGCTGGGCCACTTACATGAGGCTTGGAAGGCAGGACCGAGGTAGCTGATTTCCCACTGTGTCTATGATAAAGTAGTATGGAGGGCTGTAGCTTTATTTGTGGCAGCAAGGCATGATGAAGAGAGCTTGAAGCCTCCACTGTCATCATAGCAGGAGCAGCATGGCTCTGGAGGTGGTGGCAGCTACAACGACAGCAACTTCAGCAACGACTCAGTCTTAGCATCCTCCCAAAGCTGATGCCTTCCTCTACAGAAACTGAAGAGGCTGGAGTTCTCTTGCTGACCTAGTTCTGCCAAGCGGTGCTCCGTTGAAGGTTGCTGCAAGCATTTTCAGCATTGCTGATTCTGATCTCTGCCATTCAAAATTTGAGTTCACTGAGGGATGACCTGAGCTCTATTGCTTTTCAGTGGGCTTTTTAGCTGCTTGTCAACCTCATGCCTGTTCCTTCAAGGCTTCTAGCCTAGAGGAAAAAGCAGCTTTATAGGAAAAAATCCCATTATGGCTATGGGAGAATGGCTAAAGGAATGAAAACTTTTCAAATATATTACTCTTTGGTAATTTCTTACATGAACACAGTGTATTTAGATCGTATCCACCCATCACTCTTCTTCCAATTCCTCTGTGTGCTGTGATCACTACAAGCTACAACAATGCCTGGCCCTATGAGATACGAATCTCAGCAAGATGTGTCCTGACTCTCCCCCGACCCCAAACAGGCTACAAGGCACCTTGCATCCAGCAAGTAGCTAGCTAGCAGGGAGCCTTCAGGTTGGTACCAGCTTAATGTCTCCATCTCCTGTAATCAAAGCATATGGTTTTCTTTAGCAATCAGAGGGGTTCCAGAGACCCCCAAAATAATATAGGTTATTGCCATTGTCCTTGGTTACCCAGTAATGTACTGAACACACTTTATAAATTATACTTTCAAAAATTTAATGGAATATCACACATAAAAAACTGAAGTACAATTCAGAACTTATTTTTTCCCTCTGAACTGTATGAAATTATTGTTGCACACAGTTTCATCATTTCACCTCCCTAGGTTTAATATATATTTCTACAGATTTAATATATATTTCTACAGATTTAATATATATTTCTACAGATAGGGTGTGGCAACATTGAAGTGCCTATTCAATCCCTAGGTCTGGGCCAATTCCTTCATCTTTCTCAGACTTGGTGACTTGTCTGAAGGCTTAGGGATATGTGATGTTTCAGGCAGTATATTTGGCAGAGTCCCTGTCCCTACTTGGGTTTGTCTGTTGAATGGTTCGACTCCAGCTCGGCACCTTTGGTAAGACTTTTACAGAGTGAGGTTTGGATATTGAGACAGGTCAAATGGCCCGCATGCTGCGTTTGACCTGCTACCGATGATGTTCACCGAAGTGGAATCAGCCAGGCTTCTTTTCAGAAAGTTGTTCTTTATTCCTTTAAATTTAATAAACATTTTGTGGGAGGGGCTTTGGGATGATATAATACCTTGTTCTTCACTCACGCAATTCAACTGTGTATTTGTATAGATATGCGATGTCTTCTTTAGTTCAATGAGTATATTATTAGAATTATATTGATCTTAACTTGTCATCATTTTTTCCAGTATGGGAGGTATTTAAAGCTGGCCTTTGATCCTTTTGACATGGACTCTGAGTATTTCCTTCATCTCTGGCACAATGGCAGGTGCCTGTTTGTTTTTTCCCTATCTGTAGTCCTGGTTCTCTTTTCATGAAGTGTGTAATTTTAAAGTCAGCTTTGTACTAAATGTGTTCACTAGTGTAAAGAATTTCTGTGTCCCTTCTCCTTTCAGGAGATAGAGGCAGAAAATGTGTATGAAATTACAGTATTCTCTCTGTGTGTCTGTCTGTCTCTCTCCATCTTTCTCTAGATTATTTGCATACCTTCTCATCTATATTGAAATTCACACCATTCATTTTATTTCCACATCTTTAATTTTATCCCCAAATCAGAAATTTTATTCTACTGTTTCCTTATTTATGAAGCCCTCTGCCAGCACTGAGCATGGCAGCTCCCTTAACCTTAGAGTGTTTACTTATTTGAACCAGCTCCCCAAAAGGAAGAACTCCCCCCCATGCTACGATGGTCTTTCCTTAGTGCATCTGCCCTCCTCAGCTCTCATGGATAGATGCCCCTGCCTGATGCAATCTGCAAACTGGGGAGAGGAGGAGATGTGGAAGAAACAAACTGTATTCTTAATTTCAATATTTCTTCCTGGGAAGCTGAAGCACCACCCCCTTCCCCAGTGCCTATGGCTCTTCTGTGCCTTGTTGTCTCTTCAGCTTTCTCCTGTCTTAGAGTCCCCTCTATATGCTGTGAATACCATTGGTGAATAAAGAAACTGCCTTGGCCTGTTGATAGGGCAGAACTGAGCTAGGCGGGGAAAGCTAAACTGAATGCTGGGAGGAAAAAGGCAGAGTGAGGGAGAAACCATGTAGCCACACCAGAGACAGACACCAGAACTTTACCTGGTAAACCACAGCCACATGCTGATACACAGATTAATGGAGATGGGCTAAATTAAGATGTAAGAGGTAGCAAATAAGAAGCTAGAGCTAACGGGTTTTAAATAATACAGTTTCTGTGTGATTATTTCGGGCCTGAGCTGCTGAGTGGCCAGAATGACCAAGCGGTCCCTGTAATGACACTGATTTTTCTAATGCTCTCCCTTCAGATCATTCCATTATGAAAGTTCTGCAGAAGAGCCTCTCAGGTCATCCACAGCCATCTGGCATCTGGTGTCTGCCTCTAACACCTGCTCACAGTGTCCTCTCCAACGTCACTGTGGACTGTTGAAGGCTACACCCTGTAGCTGCTGTGGAAAATTGCCCTTCTCGCTAACCACTATGATAATGGCTCCGTGCAGAGAGCTTTTGGTTGTTTCCTAGTGGGTTCTTCCTTTGGCTGCCACCTCCTACCTTTACCATCCATCTTTCTCTGCCGGTTCTGCCAGCAACTCAAACTCTGTTCCTAGGAATGGATGTCCCCAGGGGCCTGTCACTGGGATTCTGCTCTTTTCAGTCCATATTTGCTCCCTGGGAAGTGGTATTTTGTCATGGTTTTTTATTTCTAGGTGGATGACTTCCAAACTGATGTCACAAGTTTGACCTTTCTCCTGCGCTATAGGAGAATTCTCCACGATTATGCAATCTAAATCCTGCCCCCCTCCCAAGGTACCACAAGCTCAAATTATATTCAGTGCCTCAAATTACAGCTTCTGCTAGGCGTTGTCAGTAGATAGATTAATAAAGCACACTTCATATGGAAAAGGGGACTTATCCAAGCTGATAGCCACAGAGACAGTGCTCCTTCCTACCAGAAGTCTACCCATACTGAATGTCACTTTAACACGAAGGTTCCTGAAGCATTTTTTTAATCCTATTACTTCTTCCCCAAAATGTTTTGGTCTTCTTACTGTGTATGGTTTAAAAAAAAATCAGGCTGCAGCACTGGCAATATGCCATCTCTCACCACAATTTGCCCTTCCTCTTTTCCAGGCAGTGGGCTTCTTCCCACAAGGAAAGGTATGCTTGCATTCCTCTGAGCATTTGTCTATGCTGTTTCTCCCAACAGAAATGTTCTTCTTTCTGTTTATTGAACTCTTAGTTTCTCCCCAAGATGAAGGGTCTCACTAAGTAACCCTGGCTGGCTTAGAATTCACTCTGTAGATAATGCAGGCTCAAACCTACAGAGATCTGTCTGTCTCTACCTCCTGAATGCTGGCATTAATATTGTGTGTCACCATTCTTGGCTTAAATCTTATTCTTTTTAAAAGGCTAAATTTAATAGCACCTTAACTTTTTATTTTCTGATTTTCAAAATGTTCTAGATGTATCAATTTCTTCTATTTATGTTATATTCAAATTTTTCATTGACTCTCTGAGCAAGTGAAAGGTGGTTATCAAGTCATCTTACAGTTACATCCCCATTAGAATAGGCATTTCCAAGCATTTTGGATTGCTGGATCATTACCTTAACATGTTAGCATTATTTTTATTGTGCCCATAGATAAAAAAAAACAAAAATGCCTGATAGTTCTATTAATATAATAGTTCACCTAAATCAATAATACTTATGTCTTAATAAAATGGCAATTTTACTTAAAAACATACTATTAAAGAGAAAGTAATATATTCATTCTATTCTTAGCCTTAATTACTTAGCAATGGGATGTGTGCACTTCTTAGACATCATGCAACTTAGATCTTAAGTCTTCACATCATTTCCTGTTCCGGCAAAACCCAGCTTTACGAACTACTGTGAACTGCAGTTCTCATGTGTCCTGACACCTATCACTATGCCTTCCCAAATAAGGTAAGTGTCCTGTGGTGTCCCTGTGGGTTCCTGTTTGGTTGGAAGCATCACCCCAGCCTCTGGCCTTCATATAACCAAAGAGTCTGGAATGTTTGAGTGAAAAGCCCTCCCAAGCCATCTCCCCTGGGAGTTGCCTCAGTCCAGACTCCACCCCCAAAAAGTTCACCAAACGGTGACCCCTCCTCAGAGATGCTCAAGACCACTCCCACAGGGTATTTAAACTGCCCCCAGGTAACAAACATGTGGTTTTCCAGTCTTCCTTCCCCATCTCCTCTCTGAGGGCACGCTAGTATCCATTAAACCTGGGCTTTTCCTAATTCAGTTTGATTTGGTCTGATTTGGATTATTACATCAGTGTAATTCTAGGTTTATTGGGACATAAAACCTTTTCAGTTCCCATTTCAATTTTAGGCCATCTCAGCACAGTTTGGAAGCTGTGATTTAAGAACCAGGCACAAGGACACACTGCACATGAAGCCTCCATGAACTTGGTGAGGTCTAATTGCACTTAGAGATCACCAGAGAGTGATCTCGCAAATAAAGGCTGCAGACAGCATTCATAAAGACTACAAATTTCTTTCTTTCTCTTTTTATTTGTCTTGTTTGTTTTTGAAACAGGGTCTCACTACATACCCCAGGCTGGCCACAAACTCACAATTTGTTTTAGTCTTCCAAATGTCGGCATGTAGATGTTTGTCACTACTCCTGGCTAGAATACAGGTTTATTTAATGAGCCTGCAGTACTAGGAAAATTATTATCATCACTGTGTCAGGCTTAACTAAGAACCAAACTATACTGGCTTGATACAGTCTTAACCATTTACCTGCTCACTTCACTAATTGAATTGGGTTTGCCTGAGTTGCAACAAGAGCATGGGATGCAGGTGTTTGCTTGAACTTTTATGTTTTCCTGAGAATAGTGTACCTGATGCTCATTAGTGGTCTTTAACTGAAGCATTAGAATTTCGTCTATAGAAGTATATGTGATTTTTAAAGTCAGCCATCCATGACACTACTCACCCTGAGGATGACATTTTCAACAGTTATCCTGTTCATGCAGCATGGCTCTGAATTTCTGTGTCAGGATGGAGCAGAAAGGGGTCACTGGGTTTTTTTCCTTCATTGTTCTTTCATTCAGTTTTCCTTCTTTATAAAGATTTCCCTCCTCACTAGAAATACTTTAGAAGTTTGCAAAGTCCCTTGAAAATTAACAAAATGACTTTTCATATTCTATTTTACAAGCAATCTTAATTTGCCTAGCCCTTGCCTTAAACAAAAATTTCATTAGAAAATAAAAATTTCCAAAATCTATATCCTTGGTTAATCTAGCATCTGCCTATGAGATCCTGGATAAATTGATGGCACTTAATGTTTTCCCACTCTTGGATGGAGATTGAGAATCTTAATATGAAAAACAAAACAGGTGTTGAAGATGTTACTATGGGATCTTAGACTCCAAAATTGAAAAAAACTTATAATTTATCAGCTTATAACGAAATATTCAGTGTCTTCCATTCTATAGACCCGATATCTAAACAGCTGCCTTAATGGATACAGTAGTCAAGGATTAAATAACTGCTGATAAAATAGGGACGGCAACAGAGTGACTCACTCACTTCCCTGTTGTTCACTTCTCAGCAAGGATGTTTTTATCTTGCATTTCTATCTAGCTCCTCTCTTGTACCATGTTCTCGCCATCCTTGCTTTCCCAGTTCAGGACAATACCTCCCTCTACTAAGGAATCATAAACATCTGTACCTTAAGAGAAAATACAGAGTCCTCTGTTCCTCCTTAACTCCACATGTCACTTTTTAAAACATTACCTTGGTCTGGAGAGGTAGCTCAGTGTGTAAGAGAACTTGGCTGCACAACAGCAAGGAGCTGTTCTGAGATCCCCCTGCATTCATGTAAAAGCCAGGTATGGCTGCATGTGCCTGCAACCCAGCATTCCAGGGGCAGAGATAAGTGGATCCCGGGAGCTCACTGGCCATCCAGCCTAGCAAAATGTCAAGCATCAGGTTCAGTGAGACACTGTCACAGGGGAGTAAGGCTGAGGGTGATAGGGAAGGATACCTGACATTGTCCTCTGAGCTCCATACTGCATACACATGTATACACACAGAGACATGGGCACAGACACACAGACACACAGACACACAGACACACACACACACACACACACACCACTCCCCTGTGGCATGAGTTCTAATAGGTCTTAATAATAAAAGTCCAGAGTCAGATATAGGGGAAAATGCTGAGATCAGAGAGATGAAGGAGCAAAACCACAACCACCTTACCTCTCCACTTCCCAGCCAAAAAGAGACTGTTTCTGTTTCCTCCTGCCTTGTACTTACTCTCTCTGCCCAACCATAACACTCCCTATCTGTCTGTATAGCCCTCCAGATCTCTATGTTTAGCTAGTGGCTAGCTCTGTCCTTGATCTTCAGGCAAGCTTTATTTGTACAAACAAGATATTATCACACTTCTCCTTTTTTGTCTAAAAATTACAAAAGGAAGGTTATAGCTAATATAAGAAAAAATATATACAATAAATACAGTAACTATGTACAATATGTATAGGCAATGAATACATCAACAATGTCTTCTCCATTAACAACTGACAAAAATCAGAGAAAATACTCCATATCTCTATCCTATCTTGGTGAGTTCAAAAGTTGTACCTAATTCACTTTCTATTCTAACTTGCATTACCAGAATTCCTGCTCCACAAAAGAAACTGCCAGATATTCTGCAGAACACAGAAGAAAGCAATTGATGAACTTTGCCAGTACAAGGTATAACAGATCTTCAAATTTTCTGCTTCACTGAAAAGTCTGCTAAATACTCTGGACCTGAAGGCTGAAGATAGATGCTCCAACATTGTAAAAGAACTTTGGGTGACTGTTCAGACAGCAAGATGTCTCTGTCATATCTAAAACTTTGGAAGTTGCTTGCAAAACACTTTTTGTTTGCTAAGGAATATTATATTCTTTTGGGGTATTTGATGGAGTTGAAGACTAGATATTCATAATTATAGTTTTCCTTTGTTACAAAAAAAGATAAATATAAAACTTTAGATTCACAAAGATAAGATTGATGATAGAGTATTTTCTTTAATTTTTCAAACACAAACAGACTAAATACTGCAACTATAATTCTTGCTTAATAACTGCTTTGTTATATGTAATTTTACTATGTTAAAGTTAAAACCTTCTTTTTAATTAGACAAAAAAGAAGAGATGATGTGGGATGTCCTTCTGTATATGAGTTGCTTTTATTGGTTGATAAATAAAGCTGTTTTGGCCAATGGCTTAGCAGATTAAATTAGGCAGGAACTCCAAACAAAGATACAGAGAAAGACTAGGGAGAGTTGAGGAGACAACAAAGAAGGAAGAGGTCCAGACATTACCAACAAGCCACAAGCCTCCTGGTAAAATATAAACTATTAGAAATGGGTTAATTTAAGTTAGAGATAAACATTAATAAGTCTAAGACATTAACTAAACAATTGTATTTAATATATTAGCCTTTGATTATTTCATAAGTGGCTGCAGGAACCCTAGTGGGCAGGAAAGAAACCGGGGACTGGGTGTGATAGAGAATACTTCTAGCCACACCCCCAAGAAATTGCTTTGCCATTAGCCTCAATTTTAGACTTTTGGACCATTTCTCTTACACTGATAGACAATATATGTTCAGTAGTCAAGGCCAAAAGAGATTATATTTCAAAAAATATATAAAAACTAGAGTGCTTTAATATCTACTGTTATATACTCAGCATTTTCATGCATGTGTAAAGCCACATAGATATAGGTATACATCATTGCATTAGANTAGATAGATAGATAGATAGATAGATAGATAGATAGATAGATAGATAGAAGTATATCCCATTGTATTTTGTTCATATTTGCTATGCCCCTCACTGATAGCATTCCTCCAGAATTTACTTTCATTATGTATTTAAGAAGTTCCTTGTCGTCTGTCCTACTGTTCATCTTAGATCAAGACCCTCCTTAACAAATCTTATTACCTCTGTTTTCTTCTCCTAATCTGCTTAACACATTTTTGCAATTTACTCTGAATCAGAAAGCTCCTCTGAGTTGTTTGTGCTTTAGAAGTGCTCTTAGGCTACCATTGCCTATGAAAGCCCTGCCACCCCCTGCCACTTCCCTGCAACATCTGTCCCTGTATTTCTCTATCAGAGACCTATATCCCTAATGTCCACTTTGCAGCATCTTCTCTGCCCTTCATGTGGTCACGTCACACCTGATCAAGTAGTTGTGTACACTTGTCCTAACAATCTTCTCCCTTATAAGCTTTCTCCATGCAGTAAATTCCATCCATCCATCCATCCATCTATCCATCCATCTATCCATCCACAGATTATTATTAAAGTGTGGGTTTCTTGGCAACTAAGACTGTCAAGGATCCAATTCTATCATTCTCTGCCTTACTCCCTAGTGACAGTCTCTTGCTAAACCTGAAGTTTACCATCTTGGCTAGGCTGGCCAGCCTGCCTAAGGCTAGACCATCATGAATAGATATTCATTGAATTGGTCCTTTTCTTTCTGGTACAATTAAGCCAGTCTTATCTCTGTAAAAATGGAGGAATCATCTTTCTTGTCTATGGTTTTCCCAGGTTATGCAGGCAGGTTAACAATGGACTTTCAACCAATCCACTTTTGCCGAATAGCTGAATGCTTCATTTTCTTCTACATATGCAATATAATGCTACCTGAGTTTATCACAAATAACCAGAAAGTGTGACCAGCTTCTGAGGGGAACCTGAATTGACTATGCTCTCCCATGCAGGTGAGATTTCTCAGGTATTTACTTTTCACTTTCACAGTCAGGATTTTCTAAAGCCAAGAGTATTTATAGTGAACTAACCTGTTAGCCCATCATTTAAATAGCTCAAATAACTGCTTAATTTCTGTTTGTTAATAAGAGATCCAAACCCTGGCTGAAGACAGATCTAAATGTCAGAAATCCTTCTAAAACATTTGTCTACATGTCAAATAATTTTAGTACCAATATAGGGCTTTTTCTACAAAATTCTTTTATATTATTCTTTTATATGTATATAAATAGAGATTAGTAGATATATGAAGATTTAAAATTGAGATTATACATTCAAGTCAAAATCTTCCATAATATCTATGAATATATTATATATGTATGCTAATCTATAAATATGCTATCTAGGTTTGTTGGAGAATACTGTCCTCATATGCAGGTTACATATTAAAGTTCTGATAAGATATTTTACTGTAGATTATCTGCACATACACAGGTGAATGTGATAATGAACTTCCCTAAAACAAAGAAATTGCATGTGTAGGATGACTGTAGCCAAACACCACGCAAAGGAAACAATGCCAGGAAAGTGCTTTAGAAAGCAATCAGGACTCATAGGTACACGACAAACATTAGATACCCCTTCCCCAAGGGCTGAGACCAGGACTTACCAGCTGTTCATAGCAGAGTGGAATGGATGGGAAATTTGTACTATAAATTCAGTACAAATTCAGCTAAGAAATCCAGAATTGTTACTGTGTTTTAATTAAATTCATCAGAAGGCCATTTAAGATTACTTCCCGCAGGACCCACAAAAGAAGATATACAAGGAAAAGGAAATTATCTTAAAGCTTGCTAGGACAGAACACCATGACCAAGGAAACTTAGAACAAAATTTCGTTTGGGGTTCATGGTTCCAAGGGGTTAGTCCATGACCATCATGGAAGGGAGCATGGCAGCAGGCAGGTAGACATGGAGCTGTAGCAGAAACTGTGAACTCACATCTCATCCACAAGCAGAAGGCAAAAAAGTGCCAGCTGGAAATGGCCTGGGCTCATCTTCAGTGACACATCTCTTTCAACAAGGCCACTCCTACTAATCCTTCCCAAACAGCTTCACCAACCTGGGACCAAGCTTCAAATATATGAGCCTATGGGGGCTAGTCTCATTTAAATCACCATATTCTACTCCCTGGTCCCTATAGGCTCACAGCTATATCATAGTGCAAAATATATTTAGTCCAACTTCAAAATTCCCCATAGTCTTTCACAGTATCAATACTGTTTAAAAGTCCAAAGTCTCTTTTGGTACTCAAGGAAATCTCTTAATTGTAACTCCCTATAAATAAGAAAGCAAATGACATATTTTCAACATGCAACAGCACAGAAAATACATTACCATTTTAAAGGGGAGGAATAGGGGCACAATTGAGGAAATACTGGACCAAAGCAAGACTGAAACTCCACAGGACAAACTCCAAATCTTGTAACTCCATGTCTAGTGTCAAAGGGCTTAGATGTCTCTGCCCTTCCCGCTTTGATGACTGGCATACTTCTCGCCTTTTGGCTGATTCCACTCTCTGTGTGTAACATTCCTCAGCAGGTATCAGACGGCACCTTTAACAGCGGTAGGATCTCAAGCACAATCCAGGCTTCACTTTCCTAACTTGGTGAAATGGCCGCTGTGGACCACCAGGCAGGGACTCCCCTGCCACACATCTGATCTCAGTGTCTTGACTTAACCACAGAGCAAAACTCCACCACCCTTTAACTCCTGCATCCTCTGGACTCTAAAGCCAGAATCGTATGGCTGATGCTGCCAAGTTCTACTGCTTGCTTGGAATGGAACCTAGCTAGCTCCCTCCTTGAATTACATTTGCACAAGCCTTGACTTGTTTGTTACTCTTTAGGAACAAAGCATTTCTTAGGCCTTTTCTTTTCACAAATTGCAAGATTAGCTGGATGGGGGTCTTGCCCTGCGGGCACCATTCCCTTATTTCCATTTTTCCTAATCTCTTTCCACACAAACCATGGCTCCAACATTAAATTTCCTGGTGCTCTTTTTCTCCACAAACTGTATTTCATATTTCTTTTGCCCTGCTTGCTCTTTTTATTGTAGACCTAAATAAGAGTGACCACTAAACACTACATGATGGAATTCATATTAGGCTGTGTTAAAATCCCCCCAGCCAAAGAAATTTTTATCAAACAGTTCAATTTAGTTTCAAGCAGATTCTTAGGACAAGGACAAAAAGCAGACACATTCTTTGCTAAAACATCACACAAATAGTCTCTAGCTCAGTTGTTAATATTGTTCCCCTCTGAAACATCTTCAACTGGGTTGCTATAGTCCATACCGGTCTCAGCATTATTGTCTTCCAAGCTCCTACTAGCATGGCCCTTTAAGGTCCCCATAGAGTGTTCATTTGGTCCAAGATCCTTAAATCTTCCACACTCCTCCAAAAACCATTATGATCATGTCTACTTCCCACTACCCCAGTCTACTTTCTGGCACCAAATTATGTCTCAATTACTTTTCTATTTCCATAACAAAACACCATGACCAAGGAAACTTACAAAAGAAAACATTTAATTTAGGACCCATGATTCTAGAAGGTTCGTTCATGACTATCAATGTATGGATCATGGCAGCAGGCAGGAAGGCATGGCTTTGGAGCAATGGTCAAGAACCGACATCTGATCCATAAGCACATGGCAGAGAAAAAGACACTAACTGGGAATGGCCTAGCTTTTTAAACTTCCAAGCCTGCCCCCTGCCCCCATGACACCCCTCTTCCAACAGGGCCATACCTTCTATTCTATTTCATCAGAAATAATTCCACCAACTAGGGACCAAGCATTCAGATATAAACCTATGTGGGGCATTCCCATTCAAGCCACTGCATTATTATTATAGTGTGAGAGACTGGGAAATGGCTTAGTGAGTAAAATGCATGTAACCCAAGAAAGAGAATTAGAGTTTGGATTCCTAGCCCCCATGTAATTAACAGGCAAGCAGGTTGCCTGCCTGTAATCCCTGGACCAAGTTAGGGACAGGGCACTTTAGTATCCAGCTGGCTATCAAGATGAGAGAGAGGCAAGATCCTGGTTCACCAAGAGACTGTCTCACTGTGTAATACGGAACACAGTCAAGGAAGACATCCCATGTCAACATCTGGCCTCGAATGAGCATGTGCATGCATGCATACACACATGGACCAGTGAACACACATGGGTGCTTCTACACACTCAGAAAAGAAAAATCAATGTTGAAATAGAAAAATAGAGATAGTGAAGCACCTGATAGTAAAAATAAGGCTACAAGAAAAGAGAAATTATCAATAACCTGTGGCTAATGTGAAGCTCTGATCATGAACACTAGGTACACAATAAACATGTGATGATGGATCAATATTTCACTTGATCAGTGTACCTGCTGAACATGCTAGTGATTTTTAAATTATAGATAAATTGTAGTATACGAAAAACAGAAAAAACAGGATGGTAGACTATCTTGAAAGATGCTGTGGCCTTTGCCTGAGGCATCATGGGAATTCTTGGCTGTGCCTATTAGGAAGGTACACAAGGGAACAGAAGCCTAGGCTGGAACTTGTGAGGCTGGAAACTTGACCCCAAAAGCTGGCACTGCAGCTGGTCTACTCTGCCAGGAAATTGCCCAGCTGGGTGGAGACATCCAGGAAGTTGCTTGGCCAGTCCTCAGGGGAAAGAAAGGATGGTGGTGCCAGGAATGACTGTCATCAACACCTTCATGATCAACTAAGCAAATGTGTAAAGGACCTTGGTAAATGCCAGCAGGGAGGATAGAATGAGGCTCCCTCACCACGGAAGCCTTCCCAGCATCAAGAACACACCATGCCAAACACTCCATTGCCATTTGTGTTAGAATTATGAAAAGCCTGATTGGTTGGGAGTACAAAGTTGTAACTGTTGAATGTTTCAGTTTATTGAAGTCATAAGAATTAACCAGGCAGTCTCATGACATTTTACTGGCCGAAGTTTGCTAGAACTGGTTTGGATCTGATTGTAATCACTGTGTAGGCCGAACACTGGATGGAGATTAAACAGAGCTTCCTGGTTTTGTGGAAAACAAATGTGGTCAGAGAATGGCCAAGGGTTGCCTCGGGGTAATAGTGGGTCTCCCTGTGGCTTCCCTTCCAAATCTACAGCCCCTGAAAGCAGCTGATATAAGCTCTAGCCTGGGATACTGAAGCAGCTCTGACCAGGCACTGAGACGATTCCTGGTGACAGGTACACCGACAATCGCAATAACTGGCAGGTTTTTAGGGAGTTGATGTCATTTCTGTTTTACCTCCATGAAGAGTCCACATATTGAGGGGAGTTTTCTAATGAGGACTGTGTTAGGCATTTTGTTATCTCATCATGTAACCTCACCTACTTTGTGTGAGTATTATTATTATTTTGTTGTGTTATAGATGAGGAAACAGGTTCAAAATTTTAACTAGAGTCTATTATAGAGCCAAGCTGCCTCCTTCCTAAGCCCATAGTGTTCATCATTTGTGTGCCCTGCTGAGTGTCTGCAAAGGAAGGATGAATCTGGGCACCCCCTGTATTCTGAGTGGATACTTTGTATCATCACGTTGTTCTGTCCCTAAGGAACTTGGAAAGCCCTCTGGGCAGAGGAGATGCCGTTGTTGTTAATTTGAGAATGGGCTTAGTCTAACGGTGCCAGAATTCTGAGACTGGTATAAAATTTCTCTGCTTCCTTTTTTCCCATGGTAATGAACTTTAATCTTCAAAATATCTTTAGAGTAACATAAATATTATGAAAATTGTAACTCCCAAATGGTTTCACCTACTATTCAACACTATATATACATATTCACAGTCTCTGTTGATGAACCAATAGTGATAAATTATTTGCAACTAGGGCTAATACTTCTTGTTTGCTTGTTTTTTTTCCTGTTAGAGAATACCACATTGCATTTAATTGTAATTTATCCTTAAGATCGTCTTACCTAAGATTGTTTCTCATACTTTTTTTCTTTTGATGACCTTGACAGCTTTGACCTAATTAGATATTTGAGGGATGCTGGTCTGTCTTTTTCCTCATGACGAGATTGGTATTACCCTTGGGAGAAAGACCTCCTGAGGCAAAATTTCATTTTCATCATGTTGTCCCAAATCACATGTACTATGTACCTCTTGTTGATGAATTAGTTACACTGCTACACATTGGCCGTGGTCATCTAGTAGAGATCATGTTTGCCAGGCTTCTTCACTGTAAACATGCTCATTTTCCCCCTTAACAAGCTGGAGAGAATGGACTCTATGCAGCCCACACTTTAGAGAACTGAACTGTCTACACGAATCATTCAGCATTCTTCCGCAGGGAGATTTGTTTTTTTTCCATTCATTCATAAACTTAAAGTATAGACTGGGGCTGTTTCTTTGCTTTGAGTTATAACACAGTGAAGGTGTATTCGACCGGTACACTAAAATAACCAGTCCAGCTCAAAACAACAGATACAATTTAATAATTGAAAACAAGGAAACTCACGCCACCGGAGTAGAAGTTCCAATGTCCAAACGGGTCAGGCGAACACCGCACAGAGCGTGGGTGCATCTTTTATCTACCTGGCTCCAGGTGGCCAACCCAAGCCAGATGTGATTGGCTGAGCTTTCCCATCAACACCGTACTTCCATGTGGCTGTTGTGCTTTGAATATCTCCAGCTTTGGCTGTTAGGAACCCTTACACATTGGTTCCTCAGTCACTTTGAAATTTCCCATATCAGCACAAGTTCAATATTTTCTTTAAGCATTTTTTTTTACTTTATGCTGCTGCATGATGTTCCAGGTACACCTCATGCAGCTCCCCAGTTCTAGAGCCAGTTGTTTCTACTACGAGATCCCCCAGTCACTTTAGGATGAAAGATGAACAGGACCTTGAGGATAAAGGACCGTGAAGGATATTAGGCCAGAGAGTCTGGTTAGATATTTATTTTAGAATGATCACATCTGGCAGGATAAAGGTGAAACCGAAGGCCAGGGTAAGACAAGATAGGCTACTGCAGAGATCTATGCAGCAGGGACAGCGTGGAGAGGAGGTCACTAGGCAAGCAGAGGGGAGGTGACACAGAGAAGGATGGCTGTCTTAAACTGTGAGAGCAGCAATGTAGCACAAAGACTTGGGGTTCAGATCTTACGTTCCCAATCCAGCACCCTGGGTGGACTCAGTACTAGGATTCATTCTTCCCAAGCACACTGAGACTTTCTGAAGAAAGATGGGAGATCCTATTAAGAGCTAATATTTATTGAGAACTTGGTATGTTCTAGCAAGCTCTCTAAACACTTAACACGGTTTGGTTTGGTTTTGAGGAAGTTTTGCCATACCCAGTCTGGCCTCAAAGTCAACATTCTCCACCTCAGTTTCCACAGTGCTGGCATTACAGATGTCCCACCGTCCCCACTAACACTGAATACATACAACTCATTCAATTCTCACACACTTTGTACTAAATATTAACATTTTCCTAACTTTTCAAATAAGGAAACAGGCGTTGAGTGAGGCAGCGAGGAGTCAGCTTCACAGTTAGGACGTAGAAGCAGATGCTCAAGGATGCCAACTGCTGTCTTGTTTGGGGTTAAAAGATGCTTCCCCATTGAGCACTGTACTGGTGAGCCACATCTGGATCAGATCTGCCTCAACCAGCTGCAGCCTTTGAATCCCAAAAAATTCTCCCAACATCTCCAACCCACTGATTCCTTGCTCATCTCCAAAAGCCTACTCCGATTGGCCATTGGCTGACTTGACACCTTCTTGCTGGGCCCAGTCCAGCTCACCATTGGGCTGAGTTCTTCCATTTCAAAGCACTCTGGTGCTGGGCTCTTCGTGTTTTCAGACTCTCAGCATCCAGTTGTGTGGCCAAGCCCTGTTCCCCACCCCTCTGTGTTTCCGGAGACTTTCCTTCCAGTTCATTACTACCTCCTGACCATACGTCCATCATTGTGAGTGCTGGGGACAGCTTCCTCTCTCTCTGCTGTTATTGGGTCAGGCTGGTGACAGTGCCTAGCCAGCCTATTTCCTGACTGTTCTGATTGTATAACAGACTTCAGAACTTTTTGTTCGTTTATGAAACTCTTAGAGCTCCACAGCATACTTTTTTTTTATCCAGAAAGCAAGAAGTAACTTCGAATGTTTACCAGCTTCCATTTCTTCCTCCGCTCCTCTCAGCTCTGTCTAGACAGAAAGAACAGGAAGTAACTTTGAATGTCTACCATCCTCCATTTTCTCCACCACCCCTCTCAGCTCCATCTAGATTTTTCTATTTAATTCTTTTCTGGTTTGAGCCTGAGTCATTCTAGCACCAAACAGTAAAACTACTTAAATATTTGGCATTATTTGTCTGGTGTTTACATTTTAAAATCTAACTTACACACATTAGTGAGTCCTATTACTGTCATTCCTGGTTGGTTTAGAAAAACATCTTCTCAAGGTATAATCTGGAGGAACAGTTGTTCTGATTAGCATAGGAAAGTCCTTATGAACCCTCATGATGCCAACATTCCTTTCCCCACCCTTTCTGAAGACTCCAAAGCCATCACAATTAGGTGATGGGACACACCGCTCCATGCAGTGACACATTTGAGACCCACTGTTCTCTTCAACATCTCTTTGCTTCTAGCCTTTTAAGACGTCATGCAGTGCTATTTGCTGAACTGAAAGCAAAAAGGCACCATGGTTTTCTTTCTCTGACCTCTCTAGAAGAGCAGTTACAGATTAAAGACTATGGGTCCTTAATTAAAAGACACATATAATAATATGTATAAAAACACATATATAATTAAAAACACAGATTACAATTATAATAAAATCCATAATTATTAAATAATAATTATTTATTTCATTATATTGCTTGAAGAATTTATATAGGCATATAATGTCTTTTGATCAAACCCGCCCCTAATCCTCCCTCCTAAGATTTCTCTCTCACTCGCTCCCTTGCTCTCTCGTTCTTTCACCCTCTCACTCTCTTTCTCTTTAAGGCCACTGAGTCCACTTAATTAAGCTGCCAATATGTATATGGGTGTAGAGCCATCTACCGTCTACTGGCACAAGGGCATCCTCTCAGGAGCTGTGTCCCTGAAGAAAACTTACTCCCCCACACTTCCCAACCCCAGCAGCCATCAGTTGCCAATAAATAGCTCACAGCTTGGGTGGGACTTCACCAGCCTGTCCGTTCTGGGATTGGGGCTGGCTTAACTTTGTGATGGTCTTGTGCATGCAACCATAACCATCGTGAGTCCCCATGTTTAATAGCCTTGTCATGTTTTGCTATGAACATCCACTCCCCCTTGCTGTTACACTCTTTCTTCCCCTTAGTTCACAATGATTCCCGAGCCTTGCAGAGAGGTGGTGTGATGTGGATGCCCATTTAAAGCAGAGAACGCAGTGTGTCTTCTCTGCATGTTTTCCTGTTGTGGATCTCTGTATTAATCACCATCTCTGGCCAGAAGAAGCTTCTGCGCTGAAACATGAAACATGTACTAATCTCTGGGTAGAAAGATAAGAACTGAGTGGTCAGTTTATTACTATGTCCATTTAACAGAACAATAGTATTAGCTTCTCCTCTAGAGCCTATAGCTAACCAGTCACAAGTTTGGGTCCCAGTAGCAGTATCAAGCATGAGCTCTGTAAATGGAATAGGCTTTCAATGCAAGTAGAAATGGTTGGTAACGCTCATAACATTCATGCCTTTATTGCACAAGTGGGCCTATCTTACGAGGACAGTTATTGTTGTAGCGTAAGGGGTTACAAGTGGGTAAGACTACTGTTTACTTTTCTCCTCCACGAGCATACACAGGACTTTCCAGCTCCATGAAAGCCAACAAGTAGTTAAAAAGCTTATAGGTCAGTATTGGCTATGATTGGCAGAATTACCTATGATTCAAGTATGTGGTTTCTCCAGCAACAGGGTCTCACCATGAAGTTCCGGAGGGTAGCCAGGAACAATGACAAAGGTCTGTGGCATTTGGGAAGAGGAGGCTATAAGATTCCACTGATCAACAATTCAAAAGGAGGTAACCCCTACCTGACACTGAGTGTTTGGCAAAGGAATTATGTTGTCTGGGTAGAGGCATCACTTTCCCATTACAGAGTAACACCACTTAAACTTCATTTTTTTAATACGGATATGTATATTTCAGGAAACTTTTATGGTAGTAGGTTGCTATATGTCCTTCTCAAAGGACTTTAGTGTTAGATATTGCTCCCACACTCCCTAGAATATGCACAGAAGTTTAAGAGGGGACTTCTTAAATCAGTCTACACAATTTGAAAGCCATGTGTAAGCTGAGAAGCTGGGAAACCTGTTGATGCTCTAAGAAGGAGGAGATAAGCCAGTCTCCTCCAAGACTGGAGACCTAGAGGCTCGTGGGAGGATTATTGGTGCAAGTCCACCTTCAAAGGCTGAGCAAGCTGTATCTAATGTCCATTCACCACACAAAAGCAAAATATTTATCAGTTAAAAAAGGAGTAAGCAGACACTTGAGTCTCCTCCTTCTACCTTGTTATTCCTTCCAGGGCCTCCGCCTACGAGACAGGGTTTCTCACATTCAAGTTGGGTATCCCTACCTCTATTCACTGGTACATATAACACTATTTCTGTGCAAACAGTCACACCTATAAGAGTGTTTGATGAATTTTCTAGATGGGTCTCAATCCAGTCAGGTTGACAACCACGATTAACCATCACAGGTGTCCCTGTCCACATATCCTATCTCCAGAACAAGCACTGGTAACTGCTTTTGGTAGTGTTTGCTCAATCCCCAGCAGAAAACTCTCAGCACCACTGTAAGATGGAAACAGACCAGCTGTGCAGCAGGTCATGAGTGTACAACCTCTGCTAGGACCACAACTTCCTTTATGGAAAAGATTGGTGTATGTCTCCTCTCCAGTGACTGGGAATGACCGAGTGTGGGTGGAGCCAGAGACATGTTCATCTGCCTTAAATGTGTCAAGAAGCTGGAGGGGAAAGAAGAGCGTGTTTGTCTTGCAGGGGACATGGGTCAGGGTGACTATTGCCCATAGGGACTGGAAACAACCTTTTAAAGGTCTATCTTTTTAGCAGCGGCGG
>LOEQ01005808.1:2986-13760 GCA_001685075.1 Bramus lutescens | reverse complement strand
AGGCATAGAGGGTTGTGTTTGCTGCTTTTTTCTTCACTTTGCTTTTTGAAGGGGAACCACACAACCTGTTCTTGCTCTCCCCTACCCATCAGACAAGTCCATATGGATGTTTCCATGAGTCTTTCCCATAAAGAGAGTATGTGTCCACCAGAAAATGGGAAGCAGAGACAGAGGCCGGGAGGAAAAGGGCAGGAGAATGTTTGGACAATGTTTTGTCTGTGTGCTGTCTTTCTGTTGCTAGCCACAGGAGACCCACAGTCAAGCAAATTCTGTCATTAGTTCCTGTCTCTGTTTCAGAAATCCATATTAGGCAGTTCTCCTTGTTCACCTTGTACACTTCAGGCATGTCTGTCAACGGCACTCTGTGCTCCTTGAGAGCAGCCATCAGAGGGCTCCCCCAGGGCTTAGGAAGGGATGGGAGGCCAGTTCTTCTGTCTTGCTTGCCTTCATTTTTTTTTCTTTATAAGCACACTTTCAAACAGTTTGAAAAGATTTCCGGCGGCTGCTGGGCTCTGTGTATGGCTGGTTGCGTACAATCTGCTAGATAACCATCCCCTCTAGCAAGAATCTAGTTGCGTGTTCTGAAGCATGAAGTTGCTGCTTAAGGATATAATGGGGTGGCAGAGCCCACGGGAGCAGGAAAGAGTTTTGATGACCAGGTGTCTGTGGGATGTGATTCAGGTCCCCGTACTTTATGTACCTAGCTTTCTGAATGTAACTTACTCACTAGTGTGGATGAAATGATAATGATAATAATCATATTCTCATGCTTTGAAATTCCAACACAACGTTTTTATGGCATTGCATTTTTGTAAGCTGGTCCCTGCTGAGTCAAACTTGAGATGAAATTGTGTAGGTGAGTCTATGGAGGGGGAAAAAAGCCCTCATTCCTGTTGTTTTATACTGTTTCCCTGAATGGTACATGGTAAAGACCTATTGAGAAAAAGTCTTTTGTAACAAAGTCTACAGAGGGAAAAGAGGAAGTCTACAGAGGTTAGGGTATTGGAGAAGCCATAGCCAGTTCCTAGTCAAGCTCCATAAACTACCTGTGAATAGATGTATAAGAGATCTCTGAAAGAGCTATGCTGTGCAAATAATAAAAATCCAGAGAGAGTAATTGGGGTTCAATCTGAAGATCAGAAAAGCAAAGCAGCCAACCACTAGAGAGACCTTTTACCTCTACCAAATCTTCAGACTGAAAGGGCAAGATCCTGTTTCCATGAATCCTCAGACTTCACACTCCAGTGAGTTCCTCTCTCTTCCCCTTCATATTCTTCTCTTTGCCCAGACATATTGCTCCTGACTCCACCTCCCTAGTGCTGGAATTAAAGGTGTGTGATTCCCAAACACTGGGATTAAAGGTGTGTGCTATCTATCACCTCCTGGATCTGTTTCTCTCATAGCTCAGGGTAGCCTTGAACTCATAGAGCTCCATCAGCCTCTGTCTACCACGTCATAGGATTAGAGGTGTGTGCCACCACTTCCTGGCCTCTAGTGGCTTAGCTTTGCATTCCGATCTTCAGGCAAGCTTTATTTATTAAAATACAAATTAAAGCAGGGGAAGACAGACTGTGTTCAAATGTTAACTGGCTCAAATGTTAAGAAACACAAGTCCAGGCAACTTGTAAGTCAGATTTAGTTAACATTAGTATAAGACTCCCAAGTCAGCTCTGTTTCACTACACGACAAACAAACAAACAAACCAAAACTGAGGTCCCAAAGTTCAGTGGTCCTGGACAGGCCTCACAGTGGTGGATCTAGAACATGGGTCTGAGTCTTCCACTTACAGGTACAGCACCCTTTTAGCATTTGCATAACACCTCGCATGTCTTTTTACTTAAACCACCATCTTCCTGTGGGCCACATCTGTCTCCTCTCTATACAGAGGCAGTCCTTTGTCCTGCTCTAGGACAAATACCTCTGCCTCTTCTCCCTTGGTGCCTTCCCCTTCTCCCTTCATCCTCTCTTATTCCCTGCCCTCTGTATCTCTGGAGCAAATGAACTCCTTTCTGCTGAGAATTTAGTCTTGGGGGTCCTGAGCCAATACTGATCTCTTACCGTGATGAGCAGGCCCCTTATTCTTGTGTTCTTCTTCTCAAACCTGTGACTCTAGTAGGCTGATCATAAAGCATCAGACAAACGTGAATTGAGACACAGTTGACAATGCTACTGACACATAGTCCTTAGCCAGGAAGCTCACAGAAAGCAGGACAAGAATGAGAAGCACTCATAGATCGGAGAAGACTAAGCAATCCTGATGACTCAATGTGATTTGCTTTTCTGGACTGGATCCTGGGACAGAGCAAGACATGAGGTGGAAAAACTGGTGACATCCAGATAAAGTCTGCACGTAAGTTACTGTATCTTCCCAGTGTCCATTTCCTGGTTTTGAGAAGTGTGCTGTGGTTATATAAGTTGTTAACGTCCAGGAAAGCTGGGTGAAGACTACACACGAACATTTTGTTCTAACTTTGCAATTTTTCCGTAAAGTTAGATCCAAAGTTAAGAAAAAAAAACTTTTTAAAAATAACCAAGAAGTCAAAGCACAAAGAGAACCAGACAACCATGTAGAATAAATAAGCAGAGAATCATGGAAAGTTGGATGGGAGACATGGTATTCCTCAAAGGGTTTACTCCTCTGGACACTTGTGGGGGTCAACTAGATCATGAATGCTTTCTCACAGGAAGAGACTGAAGTCTGTGGGTTTGGAGACATCAGAGACAACCCTCGAAAGTTTGAGATTTGAGAGACTGTGAATCCATATATCACCGAGTAAATATTCTTAAATACTTAAATATTCTTAAATACGTTAAAAGAACAATTTGCATGGATTTTAAAAACAGGTTAATGATGCTTACTTTTTATTTACCCTTTTCTTATACGAGAGGAAAGCTTTGTCATTACAGAAGCCAGGGCCCTCATTTATTGAAAATGATATGCCTGCACTTCATGCCGTTAGTATAGAAAAAGCTAAGAACCTTTTCGTTCCTTTCAAAGTGTGATACCTACTTGTGTCTTCCTTTGAAGCATGTAGAGATGGTAGCCTGAATGGCAGTTCAGGATTTCTCCTAGGTCAATGGAAAGCTGGACTATTGTTCATTAGTTTCTTGTGTGTGTGTGTGTGTGTGTGTGTGTGTGTGTTAAGCACATCTCTTGACAGTCTCTATCATTTCCCCTGTGTGTGACAGGGTGAACACAATGGCTACCATGTCCTGGATCCCCTAGGAAACTGACCAAGATTATCTCAGGCTTGTATGCAAAAGGTTTCTGGGTATGTTCTCATAGGATTACCAGCTCTGGGTGGCAAAGAAAACTGGTGCAGGAGAATTGTCTGTATTCTGTCAATCATGTTTTAAATAAACGCTGATTGGCTAGGCAGGAAGTATAGGCAGGTCAACCAGACAGGAAGTAGAGGTGGGATGATGAGAACAGGAGTATTCTTGGAAGAAGGAAGCTCCCTCCTCAGTCCTGCCCAGGTCACCCAAGAAGCAGGATGTGATCTACCCTGCTGAAAAAGGTACCGAGCCATGTGGCTAACATAGATAAAGATAATGGGTTAATATAAGCTACCAGAGTTAATAAGAAGCCTGAGCTAATGGGCCAATCAGTTTATAATCTTATGGAGACCTCTNGGCAGGTCAACCAGACAGGAAGTAGAGGTGGGATGATGAGAACAGGAGTATTCTTGGAAGAAGGAAGCTCCCTCCTCAGTCCTGCCCAGGTCACCCAAGAAGCAGGATGTGATCTACCCTGCTGAAAAAGGTACCGAGCCATGTGGCTAACATAGATAAAGATAATGGGTTAATATAAGCTACCAGAGTTAATAAGAAGCCTGAGCTAATGGGCCAATCAGTTTATAATCTTATGGAGACCTCTATGTGATTTTCTTTGGGACTTGCTGGCTATGGGAACTGGGCAGAACCGAAACCCCAACAGGCAGGCAGTCAGCCCTCATGCTACAAAGCACCATTAAGAAGTCAAACTGTGACATAGTTGTTACAGAGACTTCACACTCCTGCAGGAGATACTGGAGCTGTATCGCCTCTGTACAAGTAGTTAAGCAGAGATAATGGGGTTCTACCCACGAGTCAGTGGTTAGATGTTAGGCACAGTCTAAGCTTAATTAAGCAGCTCTGTTAAGCAGGTGAAAACTACTGGGGAAGGATTTAGGTACAAGTTGTCAACAACCAAAGCCAGGAGGCTAAAAAAATGTGTACCTTGATCCTAAAAGGGACTCTCAAAAGCATATTAAAGCATCCCACGCAATCCTACCATTGCTCCATTTATAAACTCTCCCAGACGAGCAGATGCTCAGGTTTTGACTGGTTTCTTTTCAGAAAAGGAAAAAAAAAAACCCTTACAATATTGTTTGGATTTGATTGTTACAAAGTAACAGATTTCTTTATGCATTCTCATCATCCTTTGTTTGGGTTGGTCCTCCTCCTCTGTCTCTCTCATGTCTCCTTGCCCAACTCCAATATTCCTTTATCCTTCCATTCTTAGTATTCCTCCCTTCCATTTTAATGTCCACTCCTTCCTTAAAACCTCTCTTTCTCCTCTCGTGGTCCCCTTTCTATTTTCCTATGCTGTAAACACACACACACACACACACACACACGCACGCACGCACAAAGCTAGGCTCTGAATATGAGCCAGTACATGCACTATTTCTTTCTGAAGCTGGGCTGCCTCATTTAACCCAATAGTTTTCATTCTTGTGCATTTTCCTGCAAATTTCATTTTTCCCTATGGATGGAAAGATCCCCCCGTGTTTATGTACCACGATCTATTATCCTATCATCTGCTGATGGGCACACATGCTGATTCCATTTCCTTACTATTGTGAATAGAGCAGCAATAAACTTAGATGTGCAAATATCTGTGTGGTAGAAATTGGAGTCCTTTAGGTATATTCCCAGGATACATAGCTATGCATTTTTAGTGCTTTGAGAAATCACCACAATGATTTCCACAGTGACTGCACCAGTTTACACTCCCACTAGCAGAGTGGGGGTTCCTTTTCCTCGTTTCCTCGTCCTCACCAGCGATCGCTGTCATTAGTTTTCTCGATGGTAACTATCCTGTTAGATGAGATGGAACTTCAAAGCAGTTTTAATTTGCATTTATCTCCCAACTAAGGATCTTGAATACCTTAACAAACATTAGTTTGCATTTCTGCTTTTGAGAACTATCTGTTCAATTCATCACTGGCTCATTTGTTGACTGGCAGCTTTGTTTATTTTTGGTGCTTAAATTTTGCAGTTCTTTATATAATACAGATATTAATCCGGGTCTGAAGCATACTTGGCAGCAATTCTCTCCTGTTCTGTAGGCTATCTGTTTACTTAGCCAATAGTTTCTTTGCAGGAGCTATTAATTTATCATAACCCCTGTTTCTTGTGCTATCAGAATTCTCTTTGGGAAGTGATTGCTTGTGGGCTCTTTTACCCCAGTGTATGTATTTGGCTCCTTTGTCAAGATTAGGGGGCAGCTACAGCTATATATGCTAACTACGGGTTTTCTATTTTCTTCCATTGGTCAGCATGTTTGATTTTATTTGGTTGTTGCCAGTATCCAGATGTCTTTATCAATATATGTATAGTATGAGGTCAGATGGTGTTACACTTCAAGCAATGTTCTTTCTTCTTAAGACTGCTTTGGCTAGCTTTGTTTTTTCATATTAATTTTAGGACCTTCTTTCTAGTTCCGTGAAGAATGTCATTGGCAATTGTAGACACCACTACAGGCATTTTGATAGAGATTGCATTAAGGCTATAGATTACTTGTGCTAGTATGGCTATTTTTACAATAGTAATTCTACCAATCCAAAGTTTTCCCATAATTTAATGCCTTCTTCAGTTGTACTTTTCTTCATAGAAGTCTATCACCTCTTAAGTTTATTCCTGACTATTTTCAAAGCACACCACCATACCCAGCTTAGAGCTTTTGTGAGTAAGATATTTTTCCTAGTTTGTTTCTCATCAAGTTCATTATTGATATTTATAAAAGCTGTTCCTGTTTTGTTTGTTGATTTCATCTCTTGCAACTTTATGGAAAATGTCAATCAGATCTAAAAAAGAAAGCATCAGTATGAAGTTGGTGGAATGAGTTATAATGCCCATCACTAGCTGATTTCAAGGCCATGACTGACAATTTTAATTTCTTGCCTTTGCTAATCATCCTACACCCCCTACACTCTCAGCTGCATCTCAGATGGTTCTACTGGTTAAACTGCTAAGATAAACCAGTTCTAATCCCTGAGTACTCTGAGACACTGATCACCATGCCTGTATTAGGGCATGGATAATTTTTAATTGTATTTACTGTGAAGATTGGTCATAGGAATATGAAGAGATGCCCCAATTGGAACACTTGAGTGCCAGGGTGTTTCTTATTCCCATTGCATAATCTCAAGATCTAGTTCAATGATGACTGCCAGGATAGTAACTCCATTCCTTGCTTGTGGTTTCATGGCATAAAGAATACAAAGTGATTGATGATAGCGGCTATTATACAATTTATAAGGTTTCTCACTATTTCCCATGGTAGAAATGATCACTCATTGTGGAATCAGCAACTGTAGACTTACAAAGCTTAGACGGAACTTTGTATCTGTAAGGTTAGATAGCAGAACATCTCTAGGTCACTGAGAGTAATATTGTGTTATGTGCATTATTACACAAGTTCTTGTGTGCATAGTACATTGTTGATTTCTGTGTACTGCATCATGGAGGTTGATACCCATCCTGTTTTGGTATCTTCTCCAAGATCATCAAAGGATTCTTCCTTGTCAAAAAGGCATTTCAGAGGCTCAAGATCTGACTTAGTATGTTAAGAGTATTTTCTCTGCAAACATGAGGTCTGAGTTCAAATCTGTAACACTCGTACAAAAGCTGAGCATGGCTACATGTGACCACATCTCCAGTGTCAGGTGGAGATAGATATATTTGGCCAGCCAGCCTAGCCAAAGGGTGCTTGTCCTGTTCAGTGAGAGACTGTCTCATGTTAACAAGGCAGAGAGTGATAGAGGAAGATATCCAATCCAACATCATGTCCTGGCTTCAACATGTGTGCATCTGCAAGCTCACATGTATACAAGACGCACATGCTAGTTGTTCCAGAAACCCACAACTTGGAAGTGTCTGGAGTCACACACCATAGCAGACCCTGTATTCATGTGTTCAGTGCTGCTCCTCCTTTGTAAGGAAGGAATCTCATAGTCTAATGTACAATCTTGTGTTCGTTAGTCAGACACTGTAAGACGAACCCGTCCCCCGGAAGCATGCCAGTTCTAATAAGGATAAATAGTTGCTCCTTTCAGAATGGAAGGGGTCAGCACAATCAGCTGCGACCACATGGCTGGTTAGTCTATTCATGGCAGAGAATCAGGGAATGATAACACTTATTTTTAAATACTACAGCCTGCCTTCAAGCAATAGCATATAACTCCATGGTGTCATGACATGGTGATGACCTCAGTCAAGAAAGGCAAACCAGATCTAAAAAAGAAGGCACGCTAACAACAAAAATTATGCCAGAGAAATAAACAGTGTATTTCGATGTGTTGATGATAACACGGGTCATAGAAAACAATAAAGATAATATGAACAGTACTGCCACTCCAGGCCACTTGCAGAGAATCATTAACACTTGTGTGTAAAAAGTTATTGTATGATTCCCTGAGTATTTTTTTAACTTAACAATTTTCCCATCAAAATAAATAAATACATAAATAATTCTCTTTATCAACTAAATTGATTATAATGTGCCCTAGAGAACTTCTGTTTGTGTTTTGTTGTTGTTGCTGTTAGCTTGTTTGGAGTCTGTTGAGATTAGTATATGTGTGGGCTTATGCCTTCATCAAATTTGGAAGAATTTTTGGCTGTTATTTGTTGAGATTTATTTCTATATGCTCTTCTTACTCCTATGGGGACTCCAGGGTACCATGAAGTCTTCATCTCAAAAGCTATAGAAGGATCATTGGTGTCTTTGTATCTTCTACACCTCTGACATTGTCGTCTTCACTCTGGCCTCTGCTTGGTCCCCTCTCACTTTCTCCTGTTGCTCAGACATCAACAGCCTTTACTTCTTGATGTCCAATATCTTTAAAACTCAATTCAACTATTTTTTCTGGGTTACCATATTTTTTCTAACATTGTAGCAAATCTAGTCCCTGTTAATATTTCTGGGCAGCAAGTTGAAATCCCAAGTGGATTCTTTTAAAAACTCCAATATTCTATAAGTGTAAATTTTGTTGTACAAAAAATGGCCCATTAAGTCCTTGGGACTTCAAGACAGATATTTATGGTTACCCACAATAATTAGCTATTATCATTTTTCCTTGCTAACATAGCCTCAGTTTTGTTTGGATATGAATGTCCTGAGCCTCAGGGAATATAATAATTTGCTCTAAGTTATTGGAAAAGTCAATGTTACCAAGGTATAGATATGTAACACAATGTGCTTGGGAATTTAAGGAAAATCGGTCCTCCCAGAAAAAGAAAAGAGCTGGAGATGGAGCGAAGCTTGTTGTTGTCAATCTTGCCCATCTCCCATCTTCTACATGTCTATTTGACTTGACACAGCCAGTCTTCACTCAGGCATCTGCTATGCTCCATCTCATTTGCTCCTGTTTCTCAGAAATCACTTGATTTTACTCCTTGAGGTTCAATATCTTTCCCCCCTTTTAAAATTGTTTTTACTAAACTGTACATTTTTCTCCACTCCCCTCCCTTCCTCCTTCCTCCCCTTCTACTCCCTCCCATGATCCCCGTGGTCCCTAATTATTCAGGAAAACTTGTCTTTTTCTACTTCCCATGTAGATTAGATCCATGGATGTCTCTTTTAGGGTCCTCTTTGTTGTCTAGATTCTCTGGGATTGTGAATTATAGGGTGGGTTTTTTGTGCTTTATATCTAAAAGCCACTTATGAGTGAGTGCATATTATGTTTGTCTTTCTGGGCCTGGGTTACCTCACTCAGTATGATGTTTCCTAGATCCATGCATTTGCCCAGAAATTTCAAGATTTCATAATTTTTTCCACTGTGTAGTACTCCATCATCTTTATCTATTATATCTATTATGTACCACATCTTTTTTTTTTATCTATTCTTAGGTTGAGGGACATTTAGGTTGTTTCCAGGTTCTGGCTATGACAAATAATGCTGCTCTGAACTTAGTTCAGCACATGTCCTTGTGGTATGATTGAGCATCCTTTGGGTATATACCTAAAAATTGTATTGCTGGGTCTTGTGGTAGGTTATCTCCTAATTTTCTGAGAACTCACCATACTGATATCCAAAGCAAGTATTCCAGTTTGCAATCCCAGTTGCAATGCAGAAGTGTTCCCTTTACCCCACAACCTCTCCAGCATAAGCTGTCATCAGTATTTTTGATCTTTTGCATTTCTCTGATGACTAAGGATGTTGAGCATTCCTTAAGTGTCTTTCAGCCATTTTAGATTCATCTGTTGAGAGTTCTCTGTTTGGGTCTGTAGCCCATTTTTTATCGGATTATTTATTATTTTGAGGACCAATTTCTTGAGTTCTTTGTATATTGGACATCAGACCTCTGTCTGATGTGGGGTTGGTGAAGATATTTTCCTATTCTATAGGCTGTTGTTTTGTCTTGTTGACCATGTCCTTTGCTTTACAGAAATTTCTCAGTTTCAGGAGGTCCCATTTATTAATTGTTTATTCCAGTGTCTGTGCTGTTGGGGTTATATTTAGGAAGTAGTTTCCCATGTCAACGTTCAACGTGTTCAAGTGTGCTTCTCTCTCTCTCTCTCTCTCTCTCTCTCTCTCTCTCTCTCTCTCTCTGCTTTTATTTCCTTCACGTTAAGCCAATTATGGAATTTCACAGTGATTTCTGGGGTGGGGCAGAAGGAAAGTGTATTCAGAATGATCGAGGCCACAGCCTGGTTGGCCTGAGAAGGTACAAGCAGGGGAGGCCTCACTGGGGAAGCTGGAGGAGCACCGACTGCCCCGCTGGCAGATAGGCGATGTTCCCAGAGCGGGAGAGCTGGTAAGCAATGTCCTCAGCTGCTTCTAGCTTCTGCATCTCAATCAGGCCATCGCCTGCCTTGGCCAGGGAGTTGGCAATCAGTTCGGCTGCCTTGAAGTCACCCTGAGCAGAGACAATGGCTGCCTTTTTCTGCTGCTCAGACTTTTCCACCACAAATCTGGCCCTCTCTGCTTCCTGCTGAGCCACCTGTTTGGCTTCCACTGCTTCTGTGAACTCCTTCCCGAAGGTCAGATGTGTCAAGCACATATCATCCAGGATAAGCCCAAATGTTGCTGCTCTCTCCGTGAGGTCAGCACTCACTAGCTGGGAGACCAGTTCTCACTGGGTGACCAATTCTCCAGCATCAAAGCGAGCCACTACCGACTTGAGGATCTCTGTAGTGATGGAAGGCAGCACGCACTCGTCAGAGTCCTTGCCGATGCTGATGTAGATACGAGGGAGCTGGCTGGCCACCAGCCGGAAGAGGATACATAGTGACATTCTACAAATCTTTGCAACCAGTGATGACTGGTACATTCCGTGGTCGCGAGCAGCAGTCAAAGATAATTGGTTTCTGTACCCAAGGGATGAGAAAGTGAGTCCCTTCCCCTACCACAACGTCCTGTACTCCACGGAATCTGCCAAAGATGACAGCTCTATGCCCAGCATCCACATTATACAAGGCCGAGTTCACCAAGCCTCCTGCAACTGCTAAAGTCAGGCCGAACTTTCTGATGGACTCAAACACTTTGGCAGCCATGATTCCTTCTGT
>LOEQ01005807.1:85639-105410 GCA_001685075.1 Bramus lutescens | reverse complement strand
CTATCTATCTATCTATCTATCTATCTATCTATCTATCATATATCTATCTATCCAGTCATTTATCCTTGTCTTTAAATCTATCATCTATCAATGCATTAATAATTTAACTATCACCTATCTGCATCTATGCATCTACATTCATCTATCAATCTGCTATCTATAAATAAGTCATCAATCTATGTATCTAAATATGTGCATGAATAACTTTACTGTTGGAGCCCATAAGACTATACAGTAAATGTACAGCTGACAGACTAATAATTAGATCCATGGGAAGTGTATACAAACATGTCCACATGGAATAACATGTTTTGCAGGGCTACGGGAACACTTGTCTTTTAAAAAGTCACTGTCAAATCTGTAAAAACCTCTGAAGCCATGATTCTTCAATTCAAAATGGGATTCATTTCCAAAAGACCTCAGCAGTGTAACTTCTGAATGGGCAATAAATGACCTTTCTTTCCTTGACACCATGAGGCCTTAGAACAGTAACATCCTCTCTTTGTTCTAACAGTCATATTTACATTGAAACCTTTCCTCAAAATTACCTGCTAACAGACCACCTAGAAATATCTAAAGAAGACAGGCCCCGAGCAGGAAGGTAGTGTGCTCCACCTTTGCTAACAAATAAATCTGAGCATGCCCAAAGTTGGTTATCAAAAGATATTGGATAAGAAGAATGGGTGAATCCAGGACTCAGGGATGTTTAGTAACTTTATCTAATGGTTTGGGATGTCCGGTATTTCCCCTTAGATGCTGGCTCTTTCCTGGGTGGGGTCACCTGTTCCAGAGTACTGCTGTGTCAGGATCTACCTGCCCTTTTTGTGATTTTGATGTGCATATTATCATTGTCTTCACCTACAGAATTTTCCAATTCTGTCTGTAAAATCTAGAAACCACATGGAGATCACTCCTTCTTCTCTGCACCCCTTCACCTCACTTTTTCCACCTCGCCTGAAAAATAAAGAACATGCAGAGGTAACACGCTTGAGTTAACTTCTTACCCTCAGATTCTCACTTGCCCTAGACATCCTATTCTGAGCCCTGAACGGGTACTGAGGCTGGAACTCAAGGCCCCCATTACTTTAGAAACTCTATTCCATTCTTTCTATGTCTAGATACCAACCTACTAGTGGATGTGATATTCAAGTACTTTCTTTCAGCCTGAATTTCTTTTACTTGTAGCTCCTGTATCTGTTGAGACAAAAGTTTCAGGCTTTGATCATATGGATCTTATTATCATTTTTTCTTATATGAAATGGGATTTTTGGTGCCAAATCTATCAAACCCTTGCTTAGAAATTAGTACTCTAAGTGAATTGTGCTTCAAATATAGTTAATGTTGAGCATTACAAAGACAGAAATCAACAATTATTTATTTTTTACTGTGTTTAAATAGGGGCTTATTATACAGCCCACGCTGGTGTGGAGTTCATGGTCCTTATGCCTACAACTCAAATTCTGTAACTACAGAGATGACCATCATTCTCAAATGGATCATTCTTTTTAAGGGATATTAAGAAAATCATGTTTATCATGTTTAAATCTACTATCTCTTATAACTCTTGTAAGCATATTCTTTCGTATCAGTGACAGAGAATACTATGGTTTCTTGAAAACAATAACTAACTATCTGTGCATATGCATGTAATTACATATGCACATGTGCACCTAAACATGTCTGTGATGTCAGTCCATCTGGCTGAGACACTAATCATAAAAGAAGCAAAGCTAAAATCAGTGCCGTGGCAGAATCACTGAAAGAAAGCAGCATGGGTAGGGATCACAGCCTGTGATTGCCAATCCACATTTACATAACCCTGAAATGATATTGTTACCACAGTGAGTCAATCACATGAAATGTGAGTGGACAGGAGTTTTGGCATCACCTTCTCAACACAGTTTCCTACTCAGAGCATGCACAAGTACAGACTGTGAACATAAACAGAGGAAACAATGGAAAGGGAACAGAAAAGAGGGTGGCTCCTCGAGACCCACATGTGTGGCTCCCCATGTACAAACTTGCAATCAAGCACATTAAGTATCAGAATGGTTCTAAGATGATGTGGTGCTCAAACTGCATCAGCCTCTCATTCCTCATTGACCTGGCCCTGCCTCTTCCATTTATATGTTTTCCTGTCTGTTAATGTCTCATAACTAAGGGGTTTACTACTCTATTGTAACTGGACTGTCAGTTGCTTCTACTGCAGATGATAATCAGGAAATCCAAAAAAGTTATTATATGAATTCTGAGCAGCGTAGCCCCCTGATTCAGGAAAATAATGCTTGTCTGTGCCACAGACATTAGGTAAAGGATTGGTGTTATTGTCCATGCTCCTTCTAAGGGGTTTGAGTTCCTAATTACAAGAAAAACAACTTTTTCAAATAGATGACTCAGAGTCAATAAAATGGATGCTTACCAAAGAAGAGCTTTTATCTATAAAGAAAATCTTTATCGACCCGCATGCTTCTTAGAAATAGATTCCTCATGGCTGAACTGTACATTCCAGTCACAGTGCCTTGTTTTGAGTGACTGGTTTTGGGGACCACAGTGGTCATGACTCAAATTATAATATGCATGCGTCAACTATTTTCTTTAAATGTGTTTTAATACAATATGTTTTGTAATGAAAAGCAGCTCTGGACTGCTCATCATTTGGCTGGAAGTGAGAGAACTGGCCAGCCTGGTTTCTGAAATAGTTCCAGTATCGTAGAACGTCAACTTGAACAATAGACCCTTATTTCATCTCAGCCTCTGGACAGGAGCCATATTTACGGAAAATTAAATTGTGACTCATTTATGAGATAGTAGCAGAGCCTCACTCAGCTGTTCTTTGCTGTTCTGTGACTCACCTAACTTCAGGACTTTCAAGGAGGCTAGATACAAACAGACTATACCAAGAGCCTTTATTTTATGTTGCATTATTTAACACACACACACACACACACACACACAAACTTTGTAAAACTTTTTCCTTTTTCTAGTATTTTATGCTCCACTGCCCATGGACTTAAGATTTACTGAAAACTATATTTCTTGTTGAAAACAGAGTGAATACATTAAAAAGTCATGGTGTAGGCTTGTCATAGTTGCAAAGATCACAGACACTTGACTTGTTCAGGAATGTGTGGAGGGACCTTAAATAAAATGCTTTAATTTATGCTTCATGTGCCTGTGAGTACTGTTTACCATAGCTAAGACTCAAATCTAAACAAACAACAATTCAGGGAGCTAAGACAGACTTAAAAAGAAGTGTCCTTTGGAATCAGTTCCACAGTGATACAATGTATATCTCTGTGCCTGCTTCCATCAGTTGCTAGTTGAAGGTTCTATGACGACAATTAAGGTAGTTATCATAGATTGCAGGTGAAGGTCAATATAGGCATCTTCTCCACTGTTGCTTAGAGTCTTAGTTGGGTCAAGATACCTGAGATCAGCCCAAGAGAGGAAAGAGCGATAATATGAACAAAAAGATCAAGACCATAATGGTGATACCCACTGAAACAATTGACCTGAGCTAGTGGGAGCTTGCTAACACTGGAATGATAACAGGCAAACTTGCATAGGACCAAATTAGGCCCACTGAATGTGGGGGGACAGTTGTGAGGCTTGGACAGTCTACGGGACCACTGGTAGTGAGACTAGGATTTATCCCTAGTGCTCGAACTGGCATCTAGGAGCACATTCTTTTGGGAGGAATACTTTGCTCAGCCTAGATATAGGGGGGAAGGACTTGGTCTTGCCTTGAAGTAAAGTGTTAGACTTTGTTGACTCCCCAGGGGAAGTCTTACCTTTTCTGAGGAGTAGATAGGGAGGTGGGGCAGGGAGAAGGTGAAGGAAGCAGGAGAAGGGAAGGGAGTGGTAACAGGAATAGCTATGTAAAATAATAAAGGACTGTATTTTTAAAAAAATAATTAAAAAGGGAAAAGAAGAATATTACACAAAATTGTATGAATATTTATGCTTAATCTCTGTCTCCTGATTAAGGATGTCATTTTCTCTGATGATAATGTAAATGCACGGACATCAGGAAGACATGTTGTAGAAGTCTCAAGAACAAAAAATTGATTCTGCATCTTTATACCATTGTACTTCTTTGGTGGTCTCTGCACAGTACTCATAAACTTAGTTGCCATCAGCTAAGTTTACCAGTTAGAAAACCTCCTGCCAAGTTGGTCCAAATGCTAAACTATCCCAAACAGGTTTCTCTGCACTGTCCAACTTTTTGCATTTTATTGAAAACAAAGAAACAAACATCAAAACAAAAACATAAAGAGGCATTTGGTTACGTGTCAATGCTAAGTGGAAACATGCATCCTACAACACATCCCTAGTATGATGCATTCAGGAACATGTATCATCATTTTTCATCACTCAGAATTCCTGATAGCATGAGCTTTTCTGGTATTCAGTGGATGAGCTGTTTCAGAAAAGGAAACCTGAATAAATGAAGAAATGAGCTATCTGCTGTGAATGACCAAGCAGCTGTTTTTTGTAATCTGCTTTTCTGGAGCAGAGTTATTAAACTGCTAATTCCAAATGTATTTCCTCTTAATTAAACCATGTACGGAGAATTTCCCAACAGTGGAAGAGCACGGTGGACAACAATGATGGAATGGTTAATGAAGAAGGTAGACTATATGATTTCATAGTTCATGGCCAAGTTTTCTCTCTTTAACCTTGGAAAGTATTTTTTCTAGATTGCGTTAGAAATTCTGTGCTTAGGTTCCTTTCATCATTCTACTGTCATTATCTACAAGTGCCTTGCTGTAGACAAGTCTACTTCCCTGAAATGTTAGAGCAGCCAGAGTACTCATTCACATATGTATTAGATTCACAAGCATGCCAGATGCGTGATCTCCTCCCAGCACAGGTCTCCTTTCCCTGAAGTTAACCACATAGATGCTGGAGTCAGCACTGCTGCCCTTCAGTTTATGACAGCCTTGAAAACGTTGGAAGTATCCAGGGGATTTTCAGATTAGTGATATAGATCTCTAGCAATCTGTGAGAGGAAAATATTCAATATCATAACATATTAGAAACAGACATGTACACATGTATACAATTCATTCACATACAAGACATGCACGTATCAGTCTTGAAAAGACATTTCTGGATTGTTCTTTTCTTCTATTTAAGAATATGCACTCTATTTTTGACACTGTTGTAGCAGTTTTAGATGCCTATTCCTCTCAGATATTCTAGTTTGTTTGTCAGAGATCGGTACTGGGAAAGCAAATACCCCTTCTGGGTTGCATAGCCCTAAAACATTGGATCCTTATCAATTTCATCTTCAGGTTTCAGAAAGGGAAACCTGAATAAATGAAGAAATGAGCCATCTGCTGTGAATGGCCAAGCAGCTACTTTCTGTAATCTGCTTTTTTGGAGCAGAGTTATTAAACCGCTAACTCTAAATGTATGCTCTCTTAATTAAACCATGTACGGAGAATTTCACGACAGTGGAAGAGCATGGTGGACAACAATGATGGAATAGATCTAGAGATCTATGAGATCTAGAAACCTAAAGCAATTTATGAATGACTCTTTTAGAATAAAAGTAATAATTTCCTAGTCAAACTTCATTATTATTATTATTATTATTATTATTATTATTGGAAAACTAGAGTATTATGCAATCTCTTAGAAGAAAATTGGGAGCAGAAAAGCAATTTATCAAACAATATCTATTAAATCAGTCCTTCTTCCATGAAACAAAATCTCACAGTAGCATTCTTTGACATTTCTACCTCCTGTTTTCTCAAATGTATTTTCTTAGAGTAAAGATAGTTAAAATATTATTGATAGGCATATATGGATTAATTCAATTTAAATTTCTATAAGTCTTACTTTAATGTATTTCTTTTTGCTCCCACTAGGATTACAGTTCAACAGATTTTAGCTGTGATCTAAGGGAGGGAGCTGTGTTCTGTGCAGGTGACCCTTGTGACAGACTCTTATATTTAGTCTTGACAATTCTGACACTATGGAAATAGTCAACTCTTCAGGAGAAATCACACAGATGTAGTTGCATTGTCCATTAAAACATGGTAAATGCAATGTTTACTTCTGTGTGCCAAATGAACTAAATTATGGATGTCCTGACAGCGTGTGATACTTTATTTCAAGGTGTCCACAAGAGTGTGTTCAGCCAGTGAGCACAGTAAAGCAGCTGGTGCCCCATTACAGATAGTCATTATTCAATATTCTGACAGCTCAGATAGAACAGAAGGGGAAAAAGAGACAAAATCCTTCTTTGTTGTGAAATAATCTTTTTGTATACTATGAATATGTGTCTCTCAATTTTGGTTTAATAAAAAGTTAACTGGCAATAGCTTTGCAGGATTTGGGGGCAGGGAAGACACTGGGAAGGAGAAGGGTGGAGATACCAAGAGATACAGAGAGAATAGGATGAACACTACAGAAATAAGGTAATAAAACCATGAAGCAGAAGGTACACTAATATAAATGAGCTAATTTAAACTATAAAAGCTACTTAGAAACAAGTGTAACCTATCAGTCAAGGTTTTATATTTAATAAGAAGTCTCTGTGTCACTTTTGGGGAGCCAATGGTCCTGACAAAAAATATTTGGCCACATATGGCACCCAGTTTGAAGTCATGCTTATCCACATACAGACTGAGGGGAACAGGTTCAAAACACAGATTCAAACTCAGCTTCATGGCATGGCTTCCTGGTGACTGAGGTCTCTTGGGTAGCTTCAGAGAACTGAGACTGACTTTGGGGTGGATCCAGCCACCAGCAATAGGGGCCACATGCTAAGCTGACCTGCATCTGTGGCTGATGTAACAGTTTAAGATTTGTGGCATGCTATCAGGAAATGAATGCTATAGATACTCAGTAGGGACAAATCCACTTTAAGCAGCTTATAATGATTTTTTAAAAAATATTATGTAGGCTTAAGAAAGAAAAGGAAATGGGTATAGTCAATCATAGAAAACAAAAGTAGTTTATAATTAATAGTCTTTGAAGAGAAAAAAATAATAAAAAAGAATAAGTAATGTAGAGATAAAATCCATTGGGATTTTATCTTTATGATGTTATATTTAAATATTTTGATTACTAATGAAAAAATAATAGCTGTTGAGAGACATTGGATTATAAAAACTACTAAATTAAACCAACCTATATATTTTAAAGATTAAATGTCATAATTAAAAATAAACATAAAATCATAAAAAAGATGTCTTAACTTCAAAATGGAAGTCAAAAAATATGTTACATTGGGGAAAAGTTTTTGCTTTTGTTTCCACAGATAATGAAAGGCTGTAAATGATAGAGATCAGATTTGATCAGGGGAGATCTTGAAAATTCTGGGTACAGACATAAAGAAATAAACCTAGAAAAAACACAAGACATGTGACATATTTTACCTGCTCAAACATAAAATGAAATATCATCTTTGGCTGGCTAGTGCACAATATACAATTCATACTTGTGCTAATGTAGATATGTATGTTATCTTTGAAAGTTTATGTATTTTCAGAGCAAGGGACCCAGATACCAATGAAAATGTATGGCTCGGGGGATCCAACCTCTCAGAGTGCCTTTGATGCAGTTTCCTCAGAGTTCTATATCCCAGAACAACTCCAAGACTGAGCTATTACAGTCTCACAGACTACTTCATCCAGGACTGAAGATAATCTTGGCATTTTCTCATTACACAGAGACTGGACAAGAAAAGATGGAACTATCTCCCCCAGGACTTGACCATTATCTCAATTTTCTCAGGATCCCCTAAAGATTCCAGTGCTCCCAGACAACAAGAAGCAGTCTAGAGAATGCGAATGGGTGGTTTTTGATCATTTGGCAGGTTAAAGATATTTGTTATCATTTACAGGGATTTGGTTTCAAGTTGTTATGGGTCATGGTCAGTAAGAAAACTAAACAAAAGAGAATAAATTCAAGGATCTCTTTCAAAAGGGAAAAGGGGACATATAATATAAGAATGATTAGATAAAAGGGTACATTGTTGCGTCTACTTTTGAACAACCACGAGTCTCACATATTTTACATTGGTATAAATTTTGGTATATTGATATAAATTTAAAGTTATTTTTGTTTTACTAAATGTTTGTTTCTACTCTTGATTGGTTTATTATTGTGCTTATTTGGCTTATTTGAAAATATAATGCATAATTTAGAAAGCAAGTTAATTGTCATTTATAGTAATCAAACTTGTCATAATGTAGGTATGATTTAATGGTCACACAGAGATACATTTAAGATATATAGGTGATCTTCAAATGCTTCAAAGATCTACAAAATATGGCATTTAAGATGTTTAATAACTTAAGGCTTTTCATGAGAATGAGATTCTTCTGGTCCTGACAACACCAATTTACTTCAGAAAGGATGATGGGCAAAAAAAAGGAATATCATATGTAGCTTGCTTTCAATGTGTCAAAACTAGTCATTTGAGAAAAAAAAAACTGCTGCTGCCTTGACTGTTGTACAAACTAGACAGGTAGGATACAAAGAAAAAAGACTGCCCAACTTTGCTAAAACAAAGGAACTTAGTCCTTCAAAACTACTGCTTCATAGAAAAGATATTCTAGGTCTGTAGGCCAAAGATGGATGCTCCAACATTGCAGAGTAACTTTAGGTGAGTTTCCTGACATCCAGATGTCTCTGTCTGCTCTATAGCTTTGGAAGTGGCTTACACTGCAGTTCCTGTTTACTCAGGTAATATATTCTTCTGTGGTCTTTGATAGAATTGAATACTATATAATTATAGTTTTCCTTAGTTATTATAAAAGACAAATTAGGTATATAACTTTGGACTCACCAAGATAGGATTAGTAATGGAATATTTTCTCTGAATTTGCCTAATGCAAATGGTCTGGATATTGTAAATGTAATTGACAATTTTCCTTATTATATATAGTTTCAATTGTTAAAGTTAATAACTTTCCTTTCTCTTTAGACAATATCAGATAATTGTTCTTATTATATGTAGTTTTACTGTGTTAGAGTTAAAACCTTTCCTTTTATTTAGACAAAAGGGGGAAAATGTTGTGGAATAATCTTTCTGTAACTGTGAAGATGAGTCACTTAGATTGGTTTAATAAGAAGCTGGAATGTCAATAGTTAGGCAGGATTTTCTGGGCAAAAAAGGATGCTGAGAATAAGAAGGGTAGAGATTCCATGAGATACAGAGTAAGCAGGATGGACACTATGGAGATGGAGTAATAAAGTCATCAGGCAAAGAGTAAATTAATATACATAGGTTAATTTAAGTTATAAGGGTTAATTTTAAACTACCCTAACCTATTAGCTAAGTTTTTATAATTAATAAGAAGACTCTGTGTCATTATTGGAGAGCTGGTGAGCCTGATGAAAATGTCTGATTACACTTCTTTTTCCTTCGCATCATCTTTTATTGCCCTTGAGTGTAAGCATTCCTGCCTCTTAAATTGGTAATCATCTAACTGCTTATCATGATAGCCCTAATACCAGACCTTTGGAATCATGGTGAATTGTATATGTTTCCTTGGATATTTGGGACATGACAGATGGCAAATGGCAGATTTAGGAGCCACATGCCCTCCATAATTTAGAATCCAATTTCTACAGCAAATTTCTCATACAAACTCATGCATATACACATATGTGAGAGCATGTGCCTGCACATACACATGTACACATACACACATGCACACATGTGCACACAGAAAGAGAGAGAATATCAAGCATCAAGCTTTTTTTTAAAAACACTCTGACAAAAATAGATGTGTTACTGATGTATAATGTTTCAATTGGATATCAAAACATGGAATTTTGAGAGAAAAAGGTCATTATTGGAATGTAGCGTCCACTACTCAAAACAAGCCCAAACTAGGTAATTGTGAGGGTTACTTCAAGAGAATGCAATCAATGGTCTTACTCATCTTTGGTGTGTTCAAGCTATAATACCAACCTACTGGGGAAAATGTACTCTCTGGTCCAATATTGGCAAGACAAAAATTAATGCCTGGTATTGTAAACCAAAGGTCCATGACTGGAGCTTTCCTCTGGAAGAGAGCCTATTCTTATGTGACATGATATCAAATTGCCTTCTAAATATGTATGATATACTTCATACATGCTTATATTGTTTTCAGTCTTGGCAAGGTAAGCTTCTTTTTTCAGTGGGGGATGGTTAATGCAGAGAATCATCATAGGTCAAAGTGTTGGGGAAAATAGATGTTGAATATTTAACTCTAAACAGAGTATCTACATCACTCCTAAATTTCAAGATACATGTGGAGGAGGGTGTCGAAAGAGTTTAAGATGTAGAGGAGTGCTGTAAAAAGCTCCCCTCAGCACAAGGTATGGCTATGGTATTCATGAAGTCACAGCAACAGTTGCTAACTGTATAAGACTTAAACAAGACAGGAGATGTTGATATTCTGTCATGGTTTATAAACCCTCACCCCTGCCTGAGGAGCTGCAGATAATTAATGATTGGTGAGTGAGGCAGAGTCACATGCCTTCCTGGTACACTACTAGTGCCTGGTCTCCACTCCAGCAAATAACCATCTTACCCATTCTCATGCAGAAAACCCTATTCGAATTCAGTGAGCTGATCACAAAATGGAGGAGGGATACTTGTTGGGGGAGGGGAGAAGGAAACCGACTAGATTCACTTGGAGAAATCAGGGGGTTAGAGAGGATAATGGAGGGATAATGCATAATCAAAATACAATAAAGGTATTAATTGTGAAAAAATAAAGTTATAAAAAAGAAAAAGTCAAATTGCATTTCTCAAGTCGGGGCAGGTATTTCATCCAGAATGTTCATTCTAAATTAGACCTCACAGACAATCTGTGAAAATTGTTCTTGCCAGGGTTTCTATCAATGGGTGTTTTTGTGGCTCTGAAAGCAAGAGCTAATTAACCTACTGACTACCACAGAGGTGGTGAGTCATGCTTTTGTGCATCTCAGCAACAAGAGAAACATCTTGCAGCCAGAAGGTTTACTTTGGCTCATGATCTCAGGGGAGTCTTGTCAATCATGATAGGCAACATGATGCAAACTTTCTGAAGTTTACTACTGGGTTTCCTCACATCACTGAGACACCTAGGAAGCAGAGAAAGCAGGCCAGAATATGAAGTGGATACCCTTCGAGGTCCACTTCATTTATTAGGGCCCAATTCCAGAGGATTCTAATACCTTCCCCAAACACTACCAGCTGAAGCCCAAGTTCAAAGCACAGGAACCTGTGTGCTGTAGGAATTCCTACTCCCAGTAGCGTTTAAGTTACCAGCCCACTTGGGCATGGCCTCTTATACTATTTATACTGCTGTAAAGCATTCATCAGGCCTCTTTTTTGGCTGCAGGATTCAGTTGTTGTTCTCCATTTCAGCAGAGGATTGTGACTTGTGAGTCTAAACCTAAATAAATAACTGTCTATTATTCTCAATTCTGAGCTAGTGTGGGATTTCTTTTAAGCATCCTTCTTCACCTGTGAGGATCATTTCACATTCAAACCACAAGAGAGCATTGTAATGTGACCACCTAATCAAGTTTAACCAGTCATGCATCTGCCTAACTCTTGTTCAAAGTAAACAAATCTACTAAGCTTGTGGAGAATACAGAGCTTTTGCCTAAAGGCCACAAAGATAAAAGAACCGGAAAGGAATTTGATGTAATTTGAATAACTAGCCGCTATTTGAATTTCCAATGGACTGGTGATGGTGATTAAGTCTTGAAGGAGTCACTGTCCGGGACCACCCATTTTCTCATTTCCAAGGTAAGCTTGTAAGGATCTTGGGAAAGAGTCTAGGCTCTTAATTAGAATGCTTGCAGAGAGGTATGTGTTTAAATCTCCTACATGTAGCACTTTGGAGATGTAATGATGTAGATTTTTAGCTGAATAAGAGAATCTTATGTTTCTGCAAAGAATACACAATAATGTGAAGATTTTAGGTGGTGCAATGGCCAATGGAGGTTTTCCTGGTGTTTTGTTTGTTTGTTTTGCTATCTCTGGTTGTCTTTTTGTAGGAGGTAAGAAAAATACTATACAGCATCACTATTAGGCATCCTTATAATTCTAGTTCTCTTTTCCATGTTGATACTGGACCTTAGAACCTTAGGCTGTATTTCAGTTTCTTTCTTTAAATCCTGTGATTTACCCATTCCAGTGTGAGTCACTTTGGGTCTTGGTGACTCGAGGCTGTTACTATATCTGGCCTTATAGCGATTTAGCTCATCTCCCTTTGTTGATTATAGTCTTCAGCAACTGCAGAATACACTATAAACACAGGATTCCCAGCTGGGTTAGAACTGCCTGCTGCAGCCCTGTCCTTGTTCTTGTCCCTTCCTAGGAAAGTAAAGTCACACATGAAGAAACTATCCAGGAAAGGGCTTGCCTTGGTTAGTTCCTTTCCACCTGGGATTGCCATGGGAGGAAGGGAAATGAGCAATCAAGATCTGATATACTCTGGGAGGACTGATTAATACAAGAGTTATTTTCTCCTTCTTTTCCTAGAGGAAGTGAGCAAACGGATTTGACAAAACTCCTACATGCCAGAGTGTCTGTTTCACTCCTCAGAAAGATAGTAACTAGTACATGGAAATCTGGCATGTAATGAACTCAATTGCATCCCATCGTTTTTCCTGTTTACCATGGGTGGCTTTTGTTATTCTGCATGATGGAGGTAATACTTTTGGGTTTGTTCATTAGTGAGTTTTATGTTGGGGGAAAAAAAGCAAAAATAAAACAATAACAAAGCCTTAACTTTCTGAGCTATTAACAACCAAGCTGTAGTATCAGGGTTTTCTAAACCTAGTGTGGCCCAGATTCTAATTCGTATATAAGCAGATTCATTAAACTTCCCTCAAGAAGGATGAATAGGGCATAAGCAGGGAACTGTGAGTGAGAACGAGAAGCAAATATTCCAACTCCTTTCCGTATTTAGAGTTTTGCTATTATTCACCGATTTACAGAAACTTAGCTTTCCATACACAATGCTGTGCATATTCAAAAATGATGCGAAGTCCTTATTGTGTGCTTCCTCTGGAGGGAACGCCACTGTCACATCTGGTTTGTCCTGCAGGGAAAACCTCTCAATGCTGCTCAAATCCAATCCACACACAGCCATCCTTACTTATCAGTGTGCTCCGCCTTCCCTTTCCTCCGCTGGCAATTCCATTTTCAGTCGCTCACTAGTGAGCGGAATAGCAAGTGCCATTCATTTAATTCTGCTGGTGGTCATCCCACTGCAGCCCTCTTTATACCGGATTCACCACTTCTGAGGACTCGGGACTTCAGAATCCTCTAGTACAAATTCCCTCAAATTAAACATTTCCAGATATAGGGATTTTATTGTTAGAGTCCTGTAAAGTCACTTAGCTGTGTGCCTTCTGAAGAAAAATTATAAGCCAAGGAATGGGATTAACTAAAGAAATCAAATAAAACTAAAACATTTTCAAGATAAACTGACTCCCACGGTTGCTGCTACAAGCCAGCTATTGAAGAAAAGCAAGCACTGTGCAGACTAGATAGAAAAATTTCTGAGAAATGTACACAGAATCCACCAGCCACTTGAGGGTCCAATCACCAACTTTATACTCTCAAAATCTATTAAGCATATTCGACAAACACGTGCTTCATTGAAAGTAGTGCAATTCTGGATGTTGGTCAAGGGAAAGGGGGAGTTTTCTCTGGCTGTAGATACAAAAGATGACCTCAGGGTGATAATCTGTGTGCACCAAAGTTATGAGTTTAGACTGCCTCAGGGGAAGTAGGAAAGTCAGATTCTTTCCAAACTAATGAAAGATATTAACATCGGTTACTTCAATGATAAGGAACTTATATGTTAGGGTTTTACATCTCTTAGCTTAACTTCATATCTTGCCATTAACCAGCTAGCTAATGCAAGTCTCTTAACTATGCATTAGTAGGATGAATTATGTAACACACTAATTAAATGAGATAATATCTCTCCACAAGTATTACAATATTATTTTTCCCACTTATTAAGAAAGCTTGTTTAGTGATAATTATGAAACCTGAAAGGCTTGGTTGCTCTACTGTAAAGAATCTTTTCTTCATCATAATCCTGTTGGTTCTAAGTCAACAGAGTCTCATGGGAAATGTGAGAAACTCAAGACAATTCCCAGAGTGTCCTTTTAAAATTCAAGTTACTAAACCCAGCTTGGTATGCAAGACTGTAATCCTAGCACTTGGAAGTCTGAGGCCAGAGAACAGCCTAGACAACTTACAGAAGGAGACACGGGAAGAAGAGAAGATGGGGTGGGGAGAGTGGAAAGTAAAGGGGACAGAAAGGAAATAATAAAGAAGAAAGGAGAATAAAACAAGTAAGCTCTGGAGCTTGTACAGGGTCATAGAGCTTCTTTTTTAACCTTGAATGTTCACACAGTTTCACAGCAGAAATTACAACTTACTCATATATCGTATCTATGTAAGACCTGCACTCTCCCTACAAGAATAGTTTTATGGGACTGGTGAGAAGGCCAATGGGCAATAAAATACTTTCTATACAAGCCTGATACCTTGGGACCTCTCCTATGCACACACAGACACACACAGGATGACACACAGAGACACGCACACATAGATACACACAGACACATATAGACAAACACACAGACAACATGCATACACCTTGCTATGACTGTTACTATTGCTACTAATTTTTGAAAGAAATAGTTTTTATTTTGCATCCATTTCTATAACTCAGTGCTAAATAACTGCAGCATACTCCAACCAAGTATAAGTGTTTTTTTTTTAATTTTGTTTTGTTTTTGTTGTTTGTTTTAAAACATATCTGTTATTCTTTACAACAGGACTTCAACTTGGTTACTTTCCCAGTACAAGTAAAATAAACACCCACAGGCCATCCAAGACTGCGTAACTGGTAATGTGAAAGACTGAGATTCATCAGTAGGTGGTTCAGTTCTGGTTGGGTCATCCTCTGCTTGGACCAACTTCCGTAGACAAAACTTCTCTTTGGGAATTTGATCTCAAACTTTACTATAGATGTAAACCCATGCTGAGGAAGGAGGTCTGTGGTCTATTTTTAAAAGTCAGTAAGACCCGTTATGGTCATAGATAACTGGGGACCATCATTATTAAGACTTCTTAATTCCTTTAAACAGGGGACATTTCCCTAGGAATTTATTTCTCAAACCAAAAAGTGAGTTGAAAGTCCTCTTAGCTTTGAGAGAAATTAAGTCTGACAGTCATTTAATTCTATGGCATCTTCCATAGCTTTCTTTCCATACCTCAAGCGGTAGGGATTCCACTCTTCTCTTCAGATGGCAGCCTCCATCAAGAAGGGCCTTGTTTGTGTATCTCAGATCCTTGGTAATTAAAGTTATTTCCTGGAACATTTATGTGGCCTTTAGTATATTCTTAGTAAGTACTATTTTAATGTACTTACTTATTATAGACCAATCAATGGTCAAGTTATTCTTTCTACTGGCCCGAAGAGTTATTCATAACTAGCAATCTTATTGCTTAGGACATAAATTGTAGTAAGAATATGTTTCAAAGAGTGTGACCTCCCATCGGAGCTCTCTAAGCCCTTGTGAGGGTTTTGATGGAACAGACAAGCCTTTCCCTTTCTTTCTCGCTCCCTGGTCTTTGAAACCATCTCCATCCACTCATGCTTTTTTCAGGAAGTCACCCACAGTTGGACTTCACCAGAGTCTGCACAGTGTTCAAATTTCAGTCTCCAAAATTATGACCTAATAAATCCCCTTTTTCTTTTTAAGGTGTCTGAAACCTTGTTATAGCAATGTGGGAAAGGAACACACCATTCCTATCATTCTACTATACTGCGGATGAGGAACCCGAGACAGTTCTTTTTTCGTCTGCCTTTATGGTCTTATCCCTGAATGCCTCTACCAGTGTGTCATTTTTATTGACAGAACAAAAAGAAGAGAAGCATCTTTTCAGTATTCCGCGTCAATGACACACCACACACGTCTGATGAGTGCAATGTTCACCACTCATCTTTAAAACATCCTGCCTCCACACGACTGCTCTATTCCCCAGCCATCTGAGCTTGTTATTCCAGCCCCTGGCCCAGGAACCCTGACTGCACTCGCCCAAGGCACAGTTCTAGCACACATCAAACACTGCTTCAGTTCAGTCCACATTTGCTCCTGCACCTATCATTCGTCTGGAAAGCTCTTATTTTCTCAGCCCTTCATTTCCCGTTGTTCTTTGGGATAAGCATTGTCGACAATCATTCTCTGAAAGGTCACAGGAGCGCAATGGCTGATGATGTCCTGAAAGAAAAATTTCATTATTTCTGCCTAGAATTTATTGTGTACTTGGTGCTGATAGAATTAATTGATTGATCTTCCATAGTACAACATAGCTTGGGCCTTTTCTTTGCTTGCAGTCTAAGAAAGAGCTTTAAAATTAAGAGTCAAGAATGCTTTAAAATTTCTCCTACAATTAGAAGCACAAAATGATGATACAGGTTTATATATGCATGTAAATATGAATTTGTCTATCTTCTATATCAAAACAGGCATTGAATATGTGTGTATGTATATATGTGCACACACATACAATCACACTCACAGATGCTCTTTGACTTATAATAAAACTGTATCCTAAGCAAAAGACAATTGTAATATACCTAGGCTGATGAGCACCACAGCTGAGCCTTAAGCAGTCTTAGATAGTTTTTCAACAGCAAATCAAATAAAACATTTGTCCTGACACCAAGCCTATATTGAAACTGCTGGATAGCTCATGTAGTTTATGAAATGCTTGGCTGAAAATGAATACATACAATGTGCTAGCACCCACTATGAATGTGTGTTGAAGGACAGTGCTTGCTAAATGCATACCAGCTTCGCCCCGTGGTGATGGTATAGCACGAGTTCTTGCCATCATCTCAAGGACAATGCATATGGATATGCACATTTCGTAGAAGAAGGGTGATGACTATGGAAATATCTCAGGCCTGTGCAAGCTAAAAAACTGTATGGATTGCCCACGTTCCAACCATGGAGAAGCAACTAGCTCTTCATTATCTATATTTTGTTTTGAAATTCATGAGAAAGAAATTAATTTATACCATCTTTAAAATAATAATAGACTGAGATTTACCAAGATATACAAAAAGCTGTATTTTAAACAATCAAGTACGGAAGATGTAGAGGCAGGCTCTGACATCACTTTATGAACAGACGGGGAACAAAAGTGGCCAAACACATCAAACACTGCACAGTGTGGTCCAGTTGAATGCTGGCGACTGTAGGCTTTGCATCATCTTAAATCATTAACGGAGGGAGTCAGCATGATGAAAGCCAGTGTGATTTCTGCCCCATAAGCTTGTCTAGGCTTCTGTCTGTGAGGTGCAGGATTCAGACCTGAAGCAATTTGATCCCTTTATTTACCAATTGTCTGCATGTATAGCATGCTTGGCATTGCAGAAGTGGAACCCAGAGCTCATGTTTGTGCAATGCAGCTGTCATCACTCACAGTCCCCTCATCTATAACATGACGTTATTACTAAGTCCCATGTGGGTGTTATGAATATGTATGGACATACATAAAATAATAAGATTAAAATATGGGATTAGTGTTGTCAAATCTATAATGGGTCAAGCCTAGCACAGAGGACTAGAATGCTTCGCAATGCCATCTCCTGGTCAATAGCAGAAGTGCAACACCAGAGTTCTTAAGCTTCTTTATCTTGCTGCTATCATGGTTATATTATTGCTAAACCTGTTTTAGATGACGTGATTAGGCTCAAACTCAAATAAACTAAAAAGCAATGTTGTCACGTTCCGCATGTGTAAAGTAAAAGGTGAAATCTCTTACTAGATGAGTGGGAAACAACTTTGTGAGCAAGGATGTCCCCGAGTCTTGGCACTGGTGCCTATTGCACCAGTCAGTATGCGTTTCCCATCCACGAGTTTTACCGGCAGCCTTTTTTGTCTCAGCTCTCCTACCTTGGTGCTTAGGCCCTTTAAATCATGGCTTCCTATGGCAGCTCTTTATTATCTGTGACCTTAAATTTATTAACTTCTCTGATCTTTAACATCTTAATCTATAAGGTAAGGACTCCACAAGATACTGAAGAAACATCAAACACAGGAACCCTAGAGAAATTCACAGGAAAATAATTACACATGGAAAAAAAGAAAAACAAAAACCCTTTAGCTGTTATTCGCTGTTTTAAGCATTTGTACTTGAATCTCAGCACTGCACATCACTCAAGCCCAAAGAACTAGAAATAGCAGTGTCAACTCATTTTGTACAGACCCGTTCAAACCCTCTGTCAGTGTTAGGACAAGGCTTGCACCCAGAGAGAGGACAATGCAGACATCAGTAGTTATTCAAAATAGGCCACTTATGAAACGGTGGTTCTTTACTGATATATGGTTATCTTCTTTCTCAGTGGAAATAGAGTAAAATAAACACTATAAAAAGAACCTTCCTCTAACTTTAGTAGACATGGTGGAGAATATTTCAAAGGAAATTCCATATTTTCATTTCTTCCTTTATTAGGTATACTCTTCTGTGGTGATATTTTGTTTATGTTTTAACAAATAAAGCTTGCCTGAAGATCAGAGTGCAGAGATAAGCCCCTAGAGGCCAGGGAGTGGTGGCATACACCTTTAACTCTGGAAACAGAAGCAGAGGGATATCTGTTAGTTCAAGGCCACCCTGGGCTATAAAAGATTAAATCTGTGTAAAAGAGAAACAGGGCTCACACAAAGGTGATCCCAGCAATTGGGATTCCATGCCTTCACTCTCAGCACTAGGGGAGTAGAGATGAGGGTGAAATGGCTGGGCAGAGAGAGGAAGACAAGGTGGAAGGACACAGGCACTCAAGACAGTCTGAGGATGCAGTCTGATGTGCAGTCTGAGTCAGGCAGAGAATACCATCTGAGGAGGCAGTCTGAGGACAGGATTGCCCTTTTGGTCTGAGGATTCAGTAAGGGTAAAGGGTCTCTCTAGTGGCTGACTGCACTGCTTCTCTGATGTCTCGGCTTTTCACCTCCTAATATCTGACTATGGGTTTTTATTAAGAACAATTAGAATCTGTGCTACATTCTTCAGCTTTTATGATTTCATTTTATTGCATGGTTTTGAGGGAAAGGAAACAGCATGAGAAAATGATGCAAATTAAATTTAAAGTCATTCCACTGGTTTGCCAGCATGGGGACAGTCACCTATCAATCACTTGAACATAGCATCAGTGGAATTTAAATATATCACTGGCTTTAAAAGAGCCCAGTCTCATCCATCTGTGCCTCAGCTACCTTACCTATAATCTATGGCAACATCTGGAGCCACCTAAGAAATTAATTGTGAGGATTACTCTGATTGGGTATATTTATTACATAAATTATATTACTATATTATTTTACTTCTCACACAAAAAGAGAAAACAAATACTGCAGACAAAAAGGACAATGCAAAATGAAGGTCTAGCAGGATTTCGCTTGCTAGCTAACTCAGCAAATTCATGCAGTGATGTAGGAGGGTCTTCTATCTATCTGTTGCTCTCATTGGTTAATTAATAAAGAAAACTGCTTGGCCTGATAGGTCAGAACATAGGTAGGTGGGGAAGACACAACAGAATGCTGGGAGGAAGAAAGCAAAGTCAGGCAGATGCCATGAAGCTCTGGCCTGAGATGGACGTGGGTCAGAATCTTCCCGGTAAGCCAAGACCCCATGGTGATACACAGATTACTAGATACGGGTTAAAGCAAGATATGAGAGTTAGCCAAGAAGAGGTTAGATATAATGGGCCAGGCAGTGTTTAAATGA
>LOEQ01005807.1:73064-83808 GCA_001685075.1 Bramus lutescens | reverse complement strand
CAGTGTTTAAATGAAAACAATTTGTGTGTTGTTATTTCGGGATATAAGCTAGCCGTATGGGAGCCAGGTGGGAAAAAAAATCAGGCCTACTCGCTTCATCACTACAACGCAGGCCCTGGCTATTGCTGCCTCCCTCTTGCAGACCATGGTGCCGAAGCTGAAGTCCACACTATTCGCTGCACCCAACCAATTTCACCTAAACTCTTGCACTCATTTTTCTCGTGCCTCTGAGACTTCATCTAAGTAGTTTAATAATATTTATCCAATTTTTTCCTCTTTGGAGAATAGCACACAAGGCAGAGAATATCTTCATGGAACTTGACTGCTAAATGCCTTTTGGTGTGGTATAACCTATTCACTTACTAGGTACAATTGTCCACAGTAAACAGGGTGACTTTTGTCACATACTACCCAACCCCCCTGACTTGAGAGGCAATGTTCACTTTTAGTTAATGCCAATGAATTTGAAGAGTTCCAAACTCTGTGAAGAGGTGATATCTAGACTTTCACATTCACTGGAGGCATTCCCATTAAGGTAGAAGTCCACTGACTGCTCTCTCCATCAGACCACTGATCTGATATGCCTAACACAGGAGCCTGGAGCTATCTCTTTCAGATCCACCCCAGGAAATGCTCATTCTCACACAATGAAGAGCATATTGTGAGAATCGCTCATCAGAGGACACATACATTCTCTGAAAAGGAGAGATGAAATTGCCTGGAGAATTTTGGATGTCTAATGGAAGCTTCAATTTGTCCTGTCTTCAAACTTATATATTTCTTTGATTTACTTTAAGGATATTTTAATATCACGCATCTTTCCATCTTATTAGACTAAGTAGTTTCAATGTTTTTATTCGTAAGCATACTTCTTTTATTATGGATTGGTAATTTACCAGTATATTTGTTTATCATGTGTATGCCTGGTACTTTTAAGGCCAGGAAAGAGCATTGGATATTCTGAAACTGGAGTTACAAACAGTTATGAGCTGCTATGTGGGTGTTAGAAATAGAACCTCCGGAAGATCAGCCAGTGTTTTTAAGCACAGAGAAATCTTTCTAACTCCCATTAGTAGGTTACTAATATACTTTTATTCTTTATTTTTGTGTTGTATGTGTTTTTGTATGGAGATTTGATTCTATGTAGCATTGGGATTTTACTGATGGATCTCAGAAAAGACTGAGATTTGTATACATTCCTTTTAGAAGAAAATGGGCTAATCATTGCAATTCATTCGAAGACTAGATCACCCTAATTGTATAACATGCATTGCTTGAATGTTGCTAAAACACAAGGTTAACTCATAGCAAGTAAGTACTTATAACATCTCCAGAGGCTTGCTTCATCCTCAGTCAAGCTGGTTGGGCCTATGACCCACAATGCTTTAAAGTGGATAGCTGAAATAAAGATGTGTTCAGAACATGAAAAAGCAAGCATTTAGTACATTTCTATAACATTCTAAACTACAGTGTCAGGAAAAGAGCAATTTCCCAGTTTCCTTGTGAATTTATTTGTCCATTTCTCTCTGTGGAAGAAAAGGAAAAATCGACACTCTCCATAATAACTGGGTCTCTCAATAATATCTGCCTTTTGCCAAGATGTCACATAAATTTTTCACACTTCTTCCTGTTTCTTTTGTAATGCAGAGATTTTTTTCCCCAATTCTTACTCAAAGCCAAAGGCTCAGCTACTGCAAAGATCATCAAGGAATGATCTTGAGCAAGAGAAAGAGAAACTTCTCTATTTTTAAAGCAGAAAGACCATTGGCTGTGAACTTTTCTTTTGATTCAAACCTCTCTTTACCATGCACACAGCATTCTAAAAGCTCCTATCCTCTCTGACACTCCAGCCTTTCCTGGACCATTTGACAACACTCAGATGGGGTCTTGCCCCTGTGGAACTATTGAGTAGGAGCAGGTCAGCGTCCTCACTGTGGCTAGATTTGACAATATGCTTTTCCTCACTGATGATGCACCCCTGTGGGTCTGCCATTATCAGGAGAGCTTGAACAATGAACTCTGTTCAATGAACTCTCCTCAAAGCCATTGACAAGACATTGTTAGATGATACTTTTAATAACTTTATTTTTTTTCAATTTTAACCATATTGCAAACACAATTTGGAGGCTCTAGACCCGAACTGGATAATGTGATCCTGATTTCTTTTACCTTGAGAATTTCCCACATTTAAATTAGTCTTCCCAAGTGGGACTTGTTTTGATGTTAAAGAGCTGGACTCTGAACCATATTATCAATAGTTTTCTTAATTGATAAGGAAGAAACATTTTCATAGATCGAGGTAGGCTTGAACTTCAAAATATCTTTCTAATCAGTTCTAACTTGCTTGTGTACACTTAGTGTATGAAAGGTGTTATTAACGATCACTTTCTAAACTACAAGATCATTTTGGTAAAATAAGCCTTGCCAAAACCTTTTAATCATGTAATAATAATGATAGTGGTGTGTTGAACTGTGTTTCTCTGAGCTGGTCACTTTTATTTTCATACATTAACATAATTGATCCTCTTGACAAACTTATGAGAGAGGCATTGTTATCACCTTTCCATGGACCAGAGAAAGGTGACAAAGAGATGTTAACTGCTATTCTAAATTCCTGTGATTATAAGCCTCTGATTTTGTAATTTGAGAATTTAGTTCCATGTAATATGGCAAGCATCATGGTTCCTTTTGCCATTCTCTTCTGCCATCCATTTAATGAATAAACTACTGGAAAGCAAGTGCTTGTTGACCCGAGGATGATGCCTTAAGATTCTGGACTTCAGGAATGAATTCTCACCCTCATATTGGGCGGAGGAAGGCACAGTCCCCATAGGAGACATGAAGAAATTCTGAATAATCTTTTCTGACATCTTACTTAGTTGGACTACAAATCCCTGGGGTGGCAGTGAATCAAGTCCTTACATGACTTTCTAAGAAACAGATGTACAACTGTAAAGAAGGTGTAGATGGGAGACCAATGACCATAATATTCAATTATTTAGTTATCAACAATGATGAGAATCCGGAGTCCAATATTTTCTTTTTTGGAGCTATCAGATGGGGTTACTTCACATTTCTATGAAAGCCCTCCACTGTCTCCTCCCCTGGAGCAGAATACTGGCATAAATTAGACTATATTTGTCTAGAATTTTGAAATTAATAAATGTATTTATCTTTAGTTTTAATAAACTTGCTAAATGGCATGTTCCTTGTCTGCAGTGTCCTAACCAACACACTGGATTTGTAGCTTAAGCTACCTCTGTCTTAGTATTTACTGAGGGACAAGGTATAACTACATCCTATGCTCTGAAATATATTTAAACATCTTTTACTTAATCTTGATGTTGCTACCATAGATTTAACCCCTGAAGAATACTTGTGCAAATATCTAGGATACACATTTGTGGTGATAGGGAAGCTGTAAGAGGTTGGACCAGGTTATGGCATGACCTTTTGGGTACTCAGAGAAAACCACCAGCCCACCCAGGGCTTTCTCTCTCTCTCTCTCTCTCTCTCTCTCTCGTTCCTGTGTTACATACCTGAGGTTGGACTACTTGTTCCTATTCCTTGAGTTTGCCCTTTATAATAAAGAAATATAATTGAAACAAGCTAGGTAGGGATTCTTTGATTCACATCCTCACCCCCTTTTTCTAGTAACATCTGGTACCCAACATGTACGAAGTAGCTTCAACAAACAGATCTCAATGGCATAAAAAATATTGCTTTACATTATAGTATAAGGGTCAACAGGTACCACTTTGGCCATATCTTTTCAGAGTCAATTGTGTCCAGCAGTGATAAAGTACTAATGACTCTTCTTCAGGAACTAAAGATGACCTGGGGTAGTTTGGAGACATCTCTCATTTCTAAAATTAACAGAACACAGAATGAGAAGGCTCTTCTCCTCGCTGTAATTTCCTTTGCTGATAGACTGCTATGTATCCGGGTGATGTGTGGTCAGAGACAGACCTTTAATACTGCTTTGATATGGGATTCCCCTCTGTATGCTGTGAATGCAATTTGTTAATTAATAAAGAAAACTGCCTTGGCCTATTAATAGGGTAGAACTTTGTTAGGTGGGGAAATCTAAACTGAATGCTGGGAGAAAGAAGGGCGGAGTCAGAGAGAAGCAATGTTGCCCCGCTTGAGACAGATGCCGGAACTTTAGCCACAGCCACATGGCGATACACGTATTAATAGAAATGGCTTAAATTAACATGTAAGAGTTAGCCAATAAGAAGCTAGAGCTAATGGGCCAAGCAGTGATTTAAATAATACAGTTTCTGTGTGATTATTTTGGGTCTGAGCAGCCAGGAACAAACAAGCAGCCTCCTTGCAACAGTGCTTGATATTTATAGAAAATAGAATCCTCCTAACACATTGCAGGAACCAGTTGTTCTCCTATTCCCTGATAACAAAAGAGATTTGTGGTTGAGCAGAGTGACAGGATAGGGAAAAGCCCTTAGTTCTGGGGACTGCATTACTTTCCCTCTGTGGCTTTAGAGAAATCTCACTCTGGGTTGCAGTTTTCTGTCTTTAAAATGTAGAGCTTTGAAGTAAAACCGAGCCTTTACTCCCAACAGTAGACTCCTTAAAGTGCACTTGAACAGACTCAAACACCCCAAAGCAACAGGAGACAAGTCAGACGTAACTGCAGTGCAGCCCCATCCCTACTTGAAGGACATTAGCTAGCATCTTTGAGCACATTCGCAGAAGACACTGATTACTCAAATGACCTTCAGTTTGTGTTTGCGTGGAGTCATTTACTGTTGACGATGCTGTGTCTGTCCTGTATTGTCATGAAACTAAGTTCATGTGAGTTTTTGTGACTGTTTCCTTTCCTCTGTCATAGGCTTAATGTGAACTCTACTTTTTAATTTCTCTTGTTCACACATTGCTTCCTGTTCAATGGTCCACTCGCTTGGCACATGCCATTGGCAAGAAGAACTCACTTAAAACATTCATAGGTTGACAAAGATAAAGTTTTCATGTCTGTTTTTAAGCATGGCTGCACACAGTTCAGTAATCATATATGCAAACCAAGAAGGACACTGTGGCTGTAAATCTGCTCAGAGAGATGGCCACTGTTGGAACCTGCGGACAGTGGTTTTTAGGAAGTGGGATAATTGGTATTCTTTTCACTTAGTGCTTTTAAAAATGTTTTCTAGAGTATAGATTATTTCTTGATGCGAAGTTTCTATAATTTTTCTGAATGTTTATACATGGTAAATATTAATAATGCATGATGAAAGCAATGAACAAATAGAAAACGAAGTCAAACATTTTTTTTAAAATCTATCTGCCTATGAATTGAAAACAACCTATCTTAGTTATTCACTGACACCTGTGTTCATGCTCATGGCTTTGATATTATGATTTGAAAGTGTACATGCAATTACATCATAAACAGAAAACCAAGTAGCTCAATATATGCTTTTGAGATAAATCACATTCTGCGTGTTAAAGTAAATGACTCTAATTTTCATAATGTTCAGCAGAGAACACAGAACCAGCCACACACTGACAGTAGAGTGCTCTTGAGAACAGGGTCTTTGATACCAAGTCACAGTCACTGCCCCCATTCCTTTCTCTCTGCCTACCATCCTTTGTTTTAGATGACAGGAGTGTCAAACACTGGATGTCATCCAACTGATATGCATTTCAGATTTACCTTATTTTCCTATGTCACTACATAAGAATTTTATGAAACATTGTCACAGGTGATAATAGTTTCATGAGCTACTTACTTTCTTTCATGAATACCCTAAACTCTTCTCGTGAATTAGTTCAGTTTTTACAACTTTGCTCAGCAGGTTCTATGATTAGTGCTATCTGCTACATAAAAAAGTCTGCACATGAAGAAAAACACTGTCTAAAGTCTTTCTGTTACCACATGCTCCATGATGTTGAGACTGAAGATAAAACACCCTTCATCTTTCTGTCATTTGCAAGAAAATATTACAGCTGAAACTTCTGTATTGGTATAGTTTATTGTCTCCAAATTCACACTTGGAACTTTATATAAAATGATGGCTATTACTTATTCAATTTTGTGTAATATATAATAATTGCATGCATATCTTGATAGAAGATATATAAATATAACTAATCAACCTTATTGGTGAAATCATTCAGGTTCTGAGTGACTGACATAAAACTCATTTTGTGAAAATAAAACTTCACAGAAAATCAAAAGGAATGAATGTTCTTATGTTTTCTGTTTATATGAACTTCCAATGGAAGAGATTATACTTTTAAATACTACCTGTCTTATGGGATAGTTTCAATAATTAGCCCCATCTATTAAAGTGACTTTTAGCAACTCTTCTCACAGTTACTCAGAAACAGTTACACACATGATGTTACCAATCACACAGGAGAAAATGTCACTTCAGCGCTCAGCAATTCCAGGAACCTTTTGTTTCCAAGTAGGAAGGTCAAGTTCATCCTTTCAATTGCATGGATTTTGTTTTGGTACAATTGCACAGTCAACACGTAAAAGACTGAACTCTTGCTGCCACTGGTTACAGAGAAAATGTGATCCACAAAGATTTTCCAAAAACTGGCACTTTAAGGAGTGCTACTGGAAATAGGTTCTTAGGGCTGGAACTGCAGCCTCAGAAGCAAATACAGTCTCTTTCACACACTCCAGTTAAAGACACTTTTGTGATCCATTTACGCAAAAGGTTACAATTCTTTTAAAGTGTGTGCATCAGACTCCCTGCATGAAGGACTTGGGTGGGGAAACTCATAGAACCTCACACCATTTCACTGTCGTTAAAGTGTGACTCCTTCCTACACCAAACACTTTTCCTTAAAAGTGTCCGTGTACAAATGAGTTTGCCGGTGTCCTCTCTTCCTATGGCATATACAACAGCTTCATGCAGAGGTTGGAATGATGAACAGAAGATGTGGGAGCCTTGGGCATTCACAGCATACATTGCTGGAAATAGATTCCCACAGAAGCATGGGGTACAGCTGCTGATCAGGGCCCAGTGGAGACCTCACAGGTGACTCCTACTGGGATGACAATAAGCGACCATCTGCTTAAAGTTGTACCATGGAGAACCATCAGAATTTGGTAGACCATCACTCCTCCCCTGCTACGCCTTGCTCCTTAAGTCACTTGAAAGTTCACATTCCAAGGGGATCAAGAGCATGAACACAGCATCAAAGAACCGAGGTTCAGCAGCTAATGCCCAAGCCTCGAGGGTCCAGTACACAGGGATCCTTTTCAGGAAGAACTTTCAAAGAACTGACCTCCCACCATCCTTTCAGTCCCCACATTTCCTGTTTCTGAAGTGTAGATAATGCCTTGGATTAGCAATTCAATCCTCCTGCAGAATGAAACTGTTTGAACAGTACAGCCATTCTCTTCCAAAGCTCTTCAACCTTCCCATGCATTTGTGTTCCTAGACCACATGCATTCATGCAAACATTACATTATTAGCTACGTTTTCAAACCATTAGCTTGACTGTACTCTTGAATTTCTATGTGCTTTCTAAACAACAGAGACAATATGCCAGGAAATTAAGGTCTTTTCTTTTCTTTAAAGCTCCATGGGGCTCACTGTGAAATAGAGGAAAAAGCTTGTCAGAATAAAGGTGAATATTCATGTTTCTTTCAGAACAAATGAAGTAAGTCTAAGCTAGAAGTGTTGATATTGTTCATGTAGATGGCGCTATGGGATGTCTGATGTCTATGGGGTCTCTAATTGTAATGTAAGGGGGAGAGTAAACAGAACAGATGACTACCAATCCTTCCTATTTAAAAGGCAGAACCATCTGAAAATTGCCACCCTGGTAGCTAGAACACCACTGTAAAACACCTTTCTTCTTCCAACTATGGCATCTGTTTCAAAGGAGTCATTCTTTCCCTTCCAGACGGAAGTGAACACCAGGCAGTTCTGAGGAACTCTACTGGGAGAGACACATGACAGGGCAAATGTTCTTCCACAGTAGAGTTTCAGCTCCACATTCTCCAAAGTTAGAAGAAACTTTAGAATCAGCAAGTGCCTATTGTCACCCTCTGTGGATTTAGCCAACATACTGTAAGCATGTGAGATGATGCAATTGCTTCATATAAAGAACACTGAGAAAGTTAACAGAAAACTCTGTCACTGTGACCGTGGTTCAGCCATGCCGTGTTGCTCAACAGTACACCAGGCCCATCCTGAGTACTGTGACTGTCTGCACAGAGGATTGCAGTCTGGGATTTAACCTTTATGCTTTCCCTGTGACAATAAGAATTTCTGAATACTGTAAGGAGAATGGAATTCTGTGATAGTCCTTTAAAGCCCATTCTCTTCTGGCAAGGGACACACTGATAGTGTCACATTAATTTTCAAGTATGTGAACCCTTAGAACGTTACCTGGGGAACTAGTCCAATAAAATTGCTCACAGCAATCATGCAAATGGTTACTAATTATGGAAATTCACTTTTCAAGTCCATCTTGCAAGATTCAAATGCCAATACTGTAGAACGTTCCTATCTAATTTCAAATCAGAATAACTTAATATTTTGTAATAAATGTGTTGATCTTGTAATAAATGATATTTATAGAAATTAACACTTTCATAGATAGGAAAGTGATGGTTCTTGCTTTATGGAACTAGAACTAGCTTTGGGTGGAGACTGATGAGTTTGTGTACTCCAATGGCAATTAGTTTAAAAAGCAAATGGACTAAGGGATCTCAAGAGATGCTTGCTGTCCTGCATGCCACTATAGTTTGAGTTTCCCTCCCACCATTAACTGTTTAATGAATATGTTGACGTACAAGTTAAATACAAATTTTAGAACTTGAAAAGAACACACAAGCAATTATTAAAGCAGAAGGTGGGAGCGAATGCCAAGGACCCAAAGACTAACTTTATTAGTCTGTTGTCACTTATGGTAGTGTCAGAAGAGCTCATTGTTTAAGGGAGTAATAGGAACCAAAGTATACTTCTGTGAAAACCATAAGAATACTATAAATTGCAATAATAAGCAAAACTTTAGAAGAAATAAAACTGAAGTTTGATTTCAGTATTGTAAAGCCACTTGGTTCTGTTCAAGAAATGCAAAATTTATCAAGTTTTGGAGCTAAATGGGGCAGTTTCTGCATGGAAAGGAAAGGTAGGTTATGTTGGTCTAAAGAAACATGTACACGAAACAAAAGCCTGGATTCAACATCTCACTTTAAAGAGCGTGTGAGCTTCAACCCTTCCTTCTGAACCTTGTACGGTTGTGTGTCTCTCCTTTAGTTTTGGTGAATTTACACAATCAGATAGTGTTCCCATTCATGCGAATTTGAAAGAACCCACACCCTGTGTGTATTATTTTATTTCACAGAGGCCAAAGGAAAGGGTTGCTGCCAGTAGGGTGCTCAAGGCATGCAGAATAAATTCAATCCTGGGCACTGAAACAGGCCACCCTTGTGCAGTGCTAATGGGAGAAAAAAGCAAACACCATCACCAACTTAGAGATTACATCCCAGCAGCCACCACAAAGCACTTCTGTCAGTGCATTTGAAATCTCCACTAAAAATAGGTCCTCTGTACTGGGGCTGAAATTCTCATCCGCGGCCAGTGATGTAGCACAGTGCCCCATTGTTCCCAACTAGGTTCTCCTCTGCTTCAGTACTGTCTTCGAACTTTGAACACAGCCAAAGGAAGTCACCTGCCACCAAGCCCACTCAAGACTGCAGCCAGGCCAGCAACTGAGTTTGGGGACTACTGCACAAGTCTTCTTAGCACCTTCTGCTTTCTCTGGCTTCCTAAACCTTAGAATTCATTCCAGGGTTACTCGGGGTCTAACATAAACATAAAACACTCCCTAGGGACATTCCCTCCTCTCCTTACTTCCTCTTTATGGTGTCCTACTTCAGCAGGTTCACTGTTCCAGACTTCCGAGCTCCAGGCGTGGGGGTGGGGTGTGTTCATTTGCTCTGGAGTTAAGCTCTTGCTACCCTGCTACCCGAAGGGAGGCAATCCTAAGACTTTCTCCAGGGGGCTGGGGGAACTATAAAAGAGCTCTGCTCTCTCCAAAGATTCTGAGTCCTAATCACTCAGCTAACATCTTGCTTAGGTGGGAGGTGCCTGTCCCCTGACCAGCTCAGCCTTCTGGCTTGGGGCCTCACGTTTTTGAACTCACCTGGTGCTGAAGACAAGTGCAGGCAGAAGGGGCAGCAGGTAGTGTGCAGCGTTGAATTTCATGTCGGTGCCCTCTGGGGTACTCCTTCAATTCCTGCTACTCCTTTGCCTCCTCTGGTCTGGTTGGTCGCTACTCGCTTTCCTCTCTCCGCACGAAGCCCTCTCCAGAGACCCGCAAACACACTAATAGAGGCTTTGTAAAGGCAAGGACTAGAGAGCTGGTATCTTTAGGAGTGATGTCACCCGCGAGCCCTGCCGGGATGGTCCAGCGCTTTGCTCAGGGCGCGTGGCCCGGGTGTATCCGCGGGTGGAGAAAGGACCCGAGTCCAGGTCGCTGCTCCGGTAGCCAGTTGTACTTGGTCACTCCCGTGCGCACTGAAGCAGATCTCCTCTTCCCAGCTCCTACTGAAGACAGGAGAGGAGGGCGGTCGCAAGGACCAGTCTTGTTCTCCAGTAATTGAGCTGGCGTGCTCGTCAGGGTGAGAGACAATTCGCTGGGAAGGACTCCAGACTCTTCAGGGTCCGGAGCAGACGTCTCTCACCAGCTTGCAAGGCTTTTGCAGAGATGTTGCCTGGAGAGTAAGCTTAAAATACTGCGCTGATTAGATGCA
>LOEQ01005807.1:51822-63987 GCA_001685075.1 Bramus lutescens | reverse complement strand
ATGGGTTAATCAAGATGTGAGTTAGCCAAGAAGAGGCTAGATATAATGGGCCAGTCAGTGTTTAAATGAACACAATTTGTGTGTTGTTATTTCTGGGTATAAGCTAGCTGTGCAAGAGCTGGGTGGGATGAAAAGCAAGCCCGCTCCCCTTTTACTACAACATAAAGTATATTTTATCTTTGGAAAAACCACCTAAAATGAATATTAAAAAATAGAAATGTTAAAATATGCTCCATGTTGTTTTTTAAAACATACCAAGAATATGCAATGGGCCCTTGAAATCATTGTCCACATTGTCCAAAATGATGAGACTGTGTCTGTAGCTAGTTGTTACAGCACTTAGGCGAGTCATGGCTCAGGTCTGAGGACTGTGCACCTAGCCAACTGTGGTGCATGGAACTGCAATCCCAGCACCTGGAACGTGGAGGATTGGAAGTTTGAAACAATTTTCAGATTATATCTATATCTGTGTCTATCTTCCTCTCTGTGTATGCATCTGTGTATATATGCCATATATACATACATGCACACACATATATACATACATACACGCGTGCGCACATGCGAGAGAGAGAGAGAGATTGAGAGATGCCAGTCTGGACTACTTGAGACTGGGACTCACTTATAGTAATTTTTCTGGTCTCAATAGTTAGGACATAATAGCATGACACACACACACATGCACACACACACAGATATATACATTCATACACACATGCATGCATACATACATACATATATACATACATACACAGAAAGAGAGTGATGCCAGTCTGGAATAGTTGAGACGAAACTCACATATACTAATTTTTCAGTTTTCAATAGTTAGTAGATAGTATCATGACTCTATGTGTGCTTAAAACTTCTGGTTTTCAGCTTGTACTATTTAATTTAGCTCTTTTTCATGCTTCAACCCTACTTTGAGCATTTTAGAAGTGAAAAAAAAAACAGAAAAAAACTTTGGTGGTCTGTGTATCAACCTCTTTCCAGGACAGATGCTCTTGGGAAAGAAGTCCTAAATGCTACATAATGTTTTAATATTTGGTCAGTGATTTTTTTAAAAACAATGCATTTAATATCCACCATAACATTTTGGAGCAGGGATTTTTTTCTACGGTGGATGCATATGGAATATTAGCACAGGAAATCCAATTGTTTGCCCTGAATTACACAGCATTCAAGAGCTAGAGTCTGCACCTGAGTTTGCGCTCATGTCTACTGCAACTTTAGTCACCTGTTGACTAAAGGGAGCTCCTCTGCAATACTCTGTGTCTGAGTGGGGTTAATCTCTATTTTCTCTTATTTTTCTGCATCACTGTCCTTTTCCAGAAACAAATTACTTTGTTTGTTTTCAATCTGTCCACTTGACTGAAAATTTAGCACTACCTAAAAACAATAAACCATTAATAATCTGATGTGGGAGTTCCCTTGTCTGCTGTGATTACCATTAATGAATAAAGAAAGTGCTTTGGACCTATAGAAGGGCAGACCTTAGCTAGGTGGGGAAAACTAAGCTGAATACTGGGAGGAAGAAGGGTGGAATCAGCAAGATGCCATGTAGCCCAGCCTGAGACAGATACAAGAACCTTAGCCGGTAAGCCACAGCCAAGTGGCCATACATATATTAATTGAAATAGGTTAAATTCAGATGTAAGAGTTAGCCAATAAGAAGCTAGAGCTAATGGGACAAATAATGATTTAATTAATATAGTTTTTGTGTGATTATTTCAGGGCTAAGTGACCAGGAAACAACAAGCAGCTTCCCCCAACAATAACCTATTCTCATTTCTGTAGGTTTGTAGCTTAATGTTATTCAAACTTACCATATCTCAAATATTGGAACTGTAACAAGTTGTAAGCTATTAATATTTATAGGTAATTTTATTAAATTAATTAATTTTTTAAAACAATCTTTTCTTACTTTACAGACCTATCCCACTCTCCCACTCCCACTCTCTCCCCTCCTCTTCTTCCCATCATCTTTCCTCCAACCCACCCCCATCCACTCACAGACAGGGTAAACCAAGTCTGACAAATCATTTTGAGACAGGACCAAGGTCCTTCCTGTTGTATTTAGGCTGACCAGGACTTCTCACAGGTCCTTTTTAACTTATGTAGTTTTCCCAAATTTTTCAGTGAAAGATATCCATACAGTATTTCCCAGTTAGCCTCCATCCATCTCTGTGTTATCACAGTGTAGCCTCCTGGAACTCCTGAACATCAGGTACAATAATTAAGATTCCATAGAGTAGGAACACTGCTGAGTAGAATTAGATGCCCATTATGCATATCCATAAATATTCCCATTTTCCAGTTGCCAGTCTTTGCTTTGCTTATTTCCCCCCTTCCATTAGGCTCAGAAGTTAAAACTTTCACATGGCCATTGCTTCCAAAGAGTAAAGAGGAATTTGCAATGATCCCCTTCTCATCGATAAGCTGATATCTTATCCAACAGTCACATACACCCTTCACACTCTGCAAAACCAAAGCCAACACTTCATATCCCCATATACATCTAAGGGGAACAACTTAAAGGTCATGGCGACCAAACAATTTGCTGCTTAGATGCACTTTGTGAATCAGGCATGACTGGACTATTTTGTAATGGTCAGTATTTCACACTTGCGGAGGGTCAATATGGATTCGAGCCTAGTGTATCTAGGTCCACACATAATGTCTGGGTTCATGCTCATTCTCAGTCTGCATCTACTCCTTGCTTCTTGACTGACTCTATGAGCTGGGAGTATAAGCAAATACTGAATTTCCCCCTTGGAAAACACTACTGCTCCACTAATTTGTGTCAAGAAGATGGATGAATTCATACTGTTGCTTAAAAGCAAATGTGTCCCTCAAGGCTGGCTGACTACCCTGTGCTATATGTTGATCACAAAATCAGATTAAGCATGGCCTATACTAAGAAACTGAACACGAAGTCAACACTCAAGCCCATCCTAGATAATCCTCTAGGGTATTTGCCCTTCCAGACCATATTTGAACTTCCATTTACCTGCTTTTTATGGGTTTTGTGTCATTCCAAAGTGACATGCATTGGCACTTTTATGCTGTTTTTCCCTGAAACTACAGAATGCAATGTTTCTTTGGTGGAAGAGTTTGTTGGGTCACCCCAAAAGTCTGTTTCTCATACAGTTTCCCTAAGAAGATTTTATCCAGTTTTCTTGTTTTTTTTTTTTGCTATAAAAGCTAGATTTCTCCTGTTTTTAAGAACCGCCTTATTGAAATTATCCGAGGCATGTATTCCTTCATTGTACTTTAGCATTTCAGCTCCCAAATGTGAAAGGAACTGTTAAATCTAAGTAACATTTAAGTCTCTATTCAGTTCAAGCATCTTTCCTTTCCATTTAATAATATATCTACAGCTCACATCAACTATGCTCTGCTTACGTGGTGTCTATGAAAATAAGACTGCCCACTAAACAACTGTACAGATTTATGCCAGGATCTCAGCCGTTCACTGCAAAAATCAGATTCAAATGGAGAATATACCTCTATGAAAGGAACTGATTGTAAAAGTTTTTGATTACAATTGCATAAAAATGTAATTGGGTAATGAAACCTGTTCTTATTGGACTCTGAAGTTCTCTAAGCATGCAGCAAATAAAAACAAGAACCACTGTTATGGTAGACATAAAACCTAACTACAAGGATGTAGGTGACATCTAAGGTTACCCGGGATACTAGTAAGCTATCTGGGATATTTGGTAGAGAATGATGCATGAGAGTGGAGTATTCTAAATGCCCTGTCAGACTTCTGTCTACTCTAATTGAGAACTGGCTACGCAAGCATCTTTTAGGCAATGTAAAGAACAGAGGGATTTTTTTCTTTTTAAAAATTTTTTTATTGAGCTCTACATTTTTCTCTGCTCCCCTCCCTTTCTCCCTCCTCCCTCTGCCTTCTTTCATGAGCCCCATGCTCTGAATTTACTTACGAGATCTTGTCTTTTTCTACTTTTCATGTAGATTAGATCCATGTATGCCTCTTTTAGAGTCCTCTTTGTTGTATATGTTCTCTGGGATTGTGAAATGTAGGCTGACTTTTTTCTTAGCTTTATGCCTAAAAGCCACTTATGAATGAGTACATATTATATTTGTCTTTCTGGGTCTCAGTTACCTCACTCAATATGATGTTTTCTAGCTCCATCCATTTACCTGTAAATTCCAAGATGTCATTAATATTTTTTCACCATGCAGCACTCCATTGTGTAAATGTACCACAACTTCATTATCGATTCTTTGGTCGAGGGGCATTTAGGTTGTTTCCAGGCCTTGACTATGACAAACAATGCTGCTATGAACAGAGTCGAGCATATGTCCTTATGGCATGATTGAATATCCTTTGGGTATATACCCAAAAGTGGTATTTCTAGGTCTCAAGGTAGATTGTTTTCTAGTTTTCTGATAAATTACCATACTAATTTCCAAAGTGGCTGTACCAATTTGCACTCCCACGAGCGATGGAGGAGTGTTCCCTTTACTCTACATCCTTTCCAGCGTAAGTTGTCATCAGTGCTTTTGGTTTTGACCATTCTGACAGGAATAAAATGGAATCTCAGAATTGCTTTGAAGTACTTTTTTCTGATGTTAAATGTTGTTGAACATTTCCTTAAGTGCCTTTCAGCCAATTTAGATTCATCTGTTGAAAGTTCTCTGCTTAGGTCTGTACCCCATTTTTTATTGAATTATTTGTTCTTTTGATGACCAATATCTTGAGTTCTTTGTATATTTTGGAGACCACCCCTCTGTCCAATATGGGGCTGGTAAATATCTTTTCCCACTCTGTAGGCTGTTATTTTGTCTTGTTGACCATGTTCTTTGCTTTACAGAAGCTTCTCAGTTTCAGGAGGTCTCCTTTATTAATTATTTCTCTCAGTGTGTATATTACTGGGGTTATATTTAGGAAGTCGTGTTCTGTGCCAATTCATTCAGCCATACTTTCCACTTTCTTTTCTATGAGGTTCAGTGTGGTTGGTTTTATGTTGAGGTCTTTGATCCATTTGGACTTGAGTTTTGTGCATGACAATAGATATCAATCTATTTTCCAGTTATGTCAGCACCATTTCTTAAATAAGCTTTATTTTTTCTATTTTATATTTTTTTTTGCTTCTTTGTCAAAAATCAGGTGTTTGTAGGTGTGTGGACTAATATCCAGGTCTTTGATTCTGTTCCGTTGGTCCTCCTGTCTGTTTTCATGCTAGTACCAGGCTGTTTTCAATACTGCAGTTCCGTAGTAAGAATTTGAAATCAGGGATTGTGATGCCTCCAGAAGTTCCTTTATTGTATAGGATTGCTTTGGGTATTCTGGGTTTTGTTCTTTTCTATATGAAGTTGAGTATTGTTCTTTCAATGTCTGTGAAGAATTTTGCTGGGATTTTGATGGGCACTGCATTGAATCAGTAGATTGCTTTTGGTAAGATTTTACCTGCCCAAGAGCATGGGAGATCTTTCCACTCTCTAGTGTCTTAAATTTCTTTCTTCGAAAATTTAAAGTTCTTGTCATACTGGTCTTCTATTTGTTTGGTTAGAGTTACTCCAAGATATTTATGTTATTTGTGGCCATGGTGATGGGTGATGTTTCTCTGATTTCTATCTCAGCCCATTTTTCATCTGTATAAAAGAAGGCTACTAATTTTTTTGAGTTAATCTTGTATCCTGCTACATTAGTGAAAGTATTTATGAGTTGTAGAAGTTCTTTTGTAGAATTTTTGGACTCACTCATATAAGCTATCATATTATCAGCAAGTTATGAGAGTTGACTTCTTTCCTGATTCATATTCCCTTGATATCCTTTTGTTGTCTTATTGCTCTAGCTAGAACCACAAGTACTATATTGAATAGATGTGGAGAGAGGGGACAACCTTGTCTCATTACTGATTTTAGTGTATACATATAGCTTTGAGTTTTTCTCCATTTAGTTTATGTGGGTTGCTAGCTTGTGGAATATTGACTTTATCATGGTGTGTTCCTTGTATCCCTACTCTCTCCATGACCTTTATCATGAAGGGATGTTATATTTTGTAGAAGGCTTTTTCAGCATCTAATGAGATGATCATGTAGTTTGTTTTCTTCAGCTTGTTTATATAGTGGATTCCATTGATAGATTTTTGTATGTTGAATCCTCTCTATATCTCTGGGATGAATCCTACTTGGTAACAGTGGATTTTTTTTTCTGATGAAGAACACAGGGATTGTTAAGACAGCTTCTTCGCTCAAAATTAGAAGCAAGAAGCTCCTGGTATTTTTTTCTCTTTGTTAGTTTTAATTTAGGTTGAGTTTTACATACAGACAACACTAAAGTTTCCTAATTAGTACACTTATATCTTCAGTTTCAGTTTCTGTGTAAGGAATATTGCCTACTTTAACTACACATATCAAAATCTTCTAAAGAGGAAAAGAGGTTACTGTTCTCAAGGTCACAAGCTGATGGAGAAAAAAGGATGGATAGAATGAACATTAGGTTTTCTATAAGAAGGGGGAGAGGGAAAGGTGTTAGTTTCTACTTCTGATTTACCCCTCTCCTCAGAAGTGAAAATATTCCGGAGTGTCAGGCAACTGGAAACATGTTCAAAATTCTTTATGTAGCAAGTAAGTTTACTAATGTATTTGCATTGCTGAGGATGGAATGCAGGGCTTTTCATAGTCTAAGCAAGTGACCATCATTGAGCTTAAAATACCGTTTGCCCTTGGTAACATTCTTCATGTTTTGCAAGTGGAAACTATAATGAAAGTCAACTCCTGTGAGGTAAACAGATACAAAAATTAAATATCCCTTGATGGCTCAATTCTATTTGCCAGACAGCATTTAATACATTTGTTGTCTCACTCAATTTAATTGAACCTCTGAGATGTGGATATTCTTAAGGAATTTCAGAGAGATTTATTTAAGTATAGGGGTTAGGGAAAAATGATGATTTAGTTCATATCATTGCACTTGTATAGCCTTGAGCAAATATTCTTATCTTCAACTGTAAATGATGACAAGGACATGATTCACGCCTTAAGGTTATTGGGTGTGGATTAATGAAGACAGAGTCCACAAGGAGCTATCAGATATAATACATCCTTACTGCCTTAATAATTGTAAGGAGTACTTAGAAGCTTTGTTCAGAATTCCTCTTCAAGGTCTGCATTTTCTCCCTCTCTAGTGAAAATATCAGTTGCCCATGAGTCATCCTTCTAAAGAGAACTGTTTTGTGGGCAGAAGGCTTCTGTACCCAGTTACTCCCTGTTCCAAGGCAAATCCATTGCAAAGGGCCAATTTCCTGTGTGGATACAAAGGCTTTGCTTCTTCTTCAAGTGGGGAGGATTCTACAAGACAACACTAACAAAACAAACTTCCCAATTTACCTGCTGAAGACTTGGCTCCAGGTATGCTGCAGGTCAGTTCCTCACCTGGCCCCTTTCCAATCTGCCCTCCTTTCCTCTTTCCTTTTGATTATCCCTTCTGAGTTCATCCCAATAAATCTACATCAGCATCTTACCTAACTTTATCTCTAAGGAAACCATTCTAACACACTCCCCATCTTGATTATAGTAGTGTGTGTGTGTGTGTGTGTGTGTGTGTGTGTGTTGTATATAGAGACATAGAGGGGCTTCTGACAGTCAAGTATAGAAAATTACTTAGTATTGTATCAATTGCTTATTTTATAGAATGGGGAAATTATTTTCTAATGCATTGACTTTTATTTGCTTTTAGAATTGAAAGAGATACAATACGTCATTTCACTGATATTATTCTGCTTCTTTTTACTTGAATGGTGAGGACAGTTTTACTGGTGGGCTCTATGGAGATCAAATAATACAATAAAAACAACTGAAGTGTTATCAGGTATTTAAATATGAGACACATTTCCATCATTACTAAATCAGAGGGGCACAGTATCAAATGACGATCTGACTTTGTAATTGAAATCTGTTAAATAAGGATAAAATTCTGTTTCTAGGTTTATAATTGCATGGAGATCTTAGGAAAGAATTGAAAATTATTAAATCTTTTATCTTCTTTTACTTGCTGTGGGTTGTGGTACTGAATGGATCACCTGTTCTGATATTCAACTATCTGTAGTCGACTTGAAACATAGATTGAAAGATGAAGACAGGAGCAGACCATTAATCGACAAAACATTTGTAAAGCTGTTGGAACCTCTTAAGTAGATAAAATGCACTATTTTGCAGTTACTGTTCTAAGAAAAGCATTCCAAAATGAGATCCCAGTATAAATATTTTAATAATAGAAGGTAAATCAAGACAAGTTATTTGTTATTACGATTCATATGAGGTAGGAGAACACAATCTATAGATTTCAAAGACTAAGGGTGTGCAAGCACTGTGTCAGATTTAGGTATACAAGGATAAACTCAGTGATAATAAAGCATTTGCACACGTGGATGAATTTGTAGCTTCGTGCTAGAGGATAGCTGTGGTATATAACATGCCATGGTTTGTGGTCAACTGTTCTCTAACTCCTGCTCCAAACTATAGAAACTATGTATCCTGAATAAATTTCTCAGTCCCTCATGGAGGCAGAATGCTAGCACTGTAGAGTCACGAGGATTAGACAGAGTGTTTCAGGTAAGTCACATGCAGGAGGAACTCTACAGATGGGCATTCTTACTCATTGTAACCTAATGATATTTAATGGTTGAGAAAATATCAGCAGCATAGACAAGACATGCAACATTTTGTGCGAGATGCTTGAACAATATTATAAGATTAAGAATCAACACAAGAAGTCACTTTTGGAGTTAAAAGCAAGGTCTGTGACAACAACCCAAGGCATCTAATCAGTGACAGAATGAGGACATAGATCATGTTTTCAAGGCCACTCCGCAAGTATTCTCAACAATTTTCATGTAGTAACATGACCTCTATTTACGTGGTAATCTTACCACTGATCATTTTGCACAATATATCTTTCTAAGGCAGGAGCAGATGGCTCTTCAATAAATGAGAGTTATCTTGTTTAAGGTAAATACATAAATTATTCAAGGGAAATTGTATGAAAAATTTGGGGGGATGCAAGTAGCAAATGGGCATTGCACCCTAAATTCTTCAGCAAATTAAGTGTTTCTAGAGAAAGCAGTCTCTAGGCACTATCTCAATTTATTTTAAATCACTCAGATACAAGTCTCATATAAAATAAATTATACTAGCATTTAAATACACTAACAAAAATAAAAAGATTGTAGAAATATTCATTCACATGGCATGTCTATATGATTTAAGCTGTTTCTTCTTTTAAAGTCTTTGGGAGAGACTATCAGACTGGTCCATTGAATTATTAGATATATAGAAACTTTTGTATCTTCACACACTAACAGTGATGTGTTAGGATGTACCTCAAGGTCACTTTGGTTCAAAAAGATGGTGTATCAATGATTCCTTCACTTCAGTTAGACTGTTATAGAGACCCACTTTTTTAAGGACCTGGGCTTATAAACCCTGGTGTTATGATTTAGCTGAGGCCCATAAAAATCTGCTTTATCAAAATGATTATCAAACACACTCTCTGAGAGCAAAGATTGCTCAGTAATAGAAAAATGAATGTGTGCTTTCAGAAATAACATAAAAATTAAAAGAGAAATCAGAGCAAATAGGATTCCTCTTTGGAAAAGCAGATATAAAGGATAGTTTGGAAAAGCTCAGTAGTGATTCTGAAAAGTCCACCAACCATTTAGTTTTGTTTTATTGTTTTTTTCTAATACTGAGGTAAGAAGGGTCAATGATTTTCTTTCCACATCAATCAATCATTAGGTGCAAGAGTCCTGTAATGGGGACCATGATGACAGACAGAGCCAACTTGTGTGGGAGTTGACAGCTGTTGCCTGACAACCATTGGCCCTCAGAAGCTCTAGTAGACCCTTTTATTCCCAGAGTCAGGTCTTTTACATGGATCATACTCTCAATGGTGATTCGTAATTTTTCTTCCAACTGTTAGTCCTCATTTCCTTTACAGACAGGGTCTCTGTCACCTAGACTGGCCTCAAATATCTCAGTTTAATCCATTCCCCTGCTTTAACACTATTGGTAGCCATGACTACAGGCATGCACTACTCTACCCAAATAAAACTTTATGTGAAATTCCAAGGATTTTGAACCTACACATCAATACTTGGGTCATCTGCCTGCCTGTGCTTCAGAAATAAATAACTTGCCTTCTTCTATTATGTTTTCATACCAATGAAGAGGACATCTCTAGCCTATCTGTCCTCAGACCCTGAAATTTGAAATTTCAGGTCAGACAAACATCCATGCTAGAGAATGGTAGATATCTATCTTTCTGCATTCCCAAACTCTAGATCTATATATAGCAGTCCCCTAGCCCTAGAAAACTACTTGAGAAACATTCAAAATACTGTGCTTCCTTATAGCCTCCTGTCTTAGATATTCTGTCATTCTGGCTGAGCCCCCTTTTTTTTCGTATTTCTATTTTCAATCTCCCTTATGCCTTAAGATTGAGCTCACATACAGAAATGCACTAAGCCACTGCTGTCACCAAAGCCTTTCTTCATACCTCCCTGGCTCCATGTCACCATCATTCTTGATATTAGATTGAATAATAATTACTGACTTGTTTGCTTGACCACTTCTCCAGGATATATGTTCAATAAATGGACACCTGACTTTGTCCCTTCCTCATGCACACAGCTCATCTCATGGACATGCAAAGATATATGTAGGAAAGACTACTTCCATGAAGTAGGTCAAAGAGATGGGCTGTCTTTGAGCAGCTCCCTTTTATTATACATGAATGTTTGTTACCTATTATGGATAGAGAATAGTACTGATAAAATGACAAGAACTTGAAGATTTCTTGGACACTGTGGTTTCTAAAATTTAGCATCATAATAAATCAGTATTTTAGTAGTTTTACAGAAAAACATTTATAGCTTGATATTTCCTCCAAGTAGAAACTTTGTAACAAACCTATAAGTATATTGCTACCTTATATGAGACATTCAAAACTGAAAAAGCAGTACCATATTAATTATTGTTATCTATTTATTTGTATGCATAGACCTATATGAATTCTAATTTAAAGACATTTTAATAATCTTGACAAAAATCTTAATAGATAGCTATAAACCACTTTTCATTTAAAAAAATAAATGTAGAATCTACTCCATCCTGCAGACTGACCCTGCTGCTGGAAGTACATCAGTGAACAAGATCTCTCTGTGTGCCTACAAACTTAATAGAGGATTAGTGCAGTCTATGAATTGACATTTGTTTGTTTAGTGACTATTCTTTTTTAATGGAACAGAAAGTGAACCATGCCAAGAGGTCTGAGAATGACCAGTTGGAGAGCAATCACATTAGAAGAGTTTCTAGAAGTTTGTTCCCTTTTTTTTGCATCACAGAAAAGTAAAGATGTAGTTACCTTAAAAAACATTTTTTTCAATGAAGATCTTTGATTCACAAATGCTATGCAAATGTTTTAACACAGTGACTTTCCAGGGCAATTTTAAAATAAAAAGAAAAACAAACAAATAACAACAAAATAACATTCTTAAGCCAAAATCCCTCAACAGAACAGAAGGCAATTTTACTTCTATAATTCAGTATTTACATAATTTTTTCAGCCTGTTTTGTTAAACTGTTCTGGACAAAGAAGAGCTCAGGAATGTTGGGGGCAGTGATCCACTGATGCAGAGAATCTAAATACAGAAGGGGGACCACACAAGCTTTAATACAAAGTCAGCCTGAGAACAGTGGGGAAATCTACCTCCAGTATGAGGTCTTCTCTAGACTTCAGCAAGGCAGCAGGAAAAGGAAGAGAAAAACTACAACCAATGAATTTTTAAAATTAGCAGTGTGCTTTAATTTCTATTTGTTCTCATTATTTTTTCCAGGAAAAATTAACACATGCCTTGTACCTGTTCAAGAAGACACATATTTAAAGACTTTCTTCTTTTATTTAATAACACATATATGTGTACTATATATAACAAATGTTCTGATATTCTTCTAGTTTTATGAAAGCTAACAGAGCTTTAAACATGATTTGATGTAGGAGGGTCATCTGACTATGTGTTACTTTCATTGGTTAATAAAGAAACTGCCTTGGCCTTTGATAGGACAGCAGCTCAGATAGGAGGAGAAGACAGAACAGAATGCTGGGAGAAAGAAAGCAGAGTCAGGCAGATGCAT